>CAUJGJ010000242.1:4315158-4332658 GCA_963170055.1 Halisarca cf. caerulea | reverse complement strand
TTGCATTCCTTGGTGTCAAGTGCATGTGTTGTCTTCCTGACAGCGGTTGAGTGGCAGCTCATGAGTGACACCTCATGAGTGACAGCTGATGAGGAACATTTGGTTGCAGTATTCATTATTGTGTTATTGTCTCGTCCAGCATGTGATAAACAGGCAGTGCTTGTTGCCTGACAAAAGTATGAGGTGTGCGTGGAAGTATGTGACAGTTAGCAGAACTGTAGCAACAAGACAATAGATCAGGAATGTATGGTGTGTGTACACATGCAAGAAAAGGAAGCTATCCAGCCTTCCCTGGGAGGGAAGTGCTCCTCATTGGGTGAATCAGCATTAAATCAATTAATTCTGTTCTGTGGATGTTGTGCCTTAAGCCAGAACACTGGTCCTCATATCCTTCCAACACCTTGATAACCATTCAAACTGCCAATGTAACAACTAAAAGGTGACTTCTATTCAGGGAATCTGATAAGACTAATTGAACATGCAGGTCTTCTGTTTGGCCATTCCGAGTATTCATAGTTCCTATTTACATTCCCCGTCCATAGCAATGTGACAGTCCACCTAATATGCGTGTGCGTGTGTGTGAATAACACTGCTCACAATGCTGACGTCACATTGGCTATGCATACCTGCTCCCTATAACGATGTGCAAGCATTGACTGCAGGGCTGCAATCGGCAATGCACAGCGTGATTTGCACTCACTTCGTTGATGTCGATCTTTACTGGAATAGGGCTTCGACCTCCGTTCCTGACCTTCCTTCCAATGCAGAATTGATTCGCAACTGATTGACCACTATATAGCTACCTGGTGGACCAGTGGCTAGCGGATGGACCTGTCACCGGTAGCTAACTGGTGGACCAATGATGTCATATAATTACAATACATTCGTTCTTTATGATCACTGATTAAATGCCATTCGGTGCCTTGCATAATTCACAGAACATCTGTTAACAAACTTTCCAGAATATTTTATTCATTTTAACAAAATAATTTCCAAATAAGCGACTTTCCAACACAATAATATAACTATGGCAATGATAGTAATTACATATAATATAAATAATATAGCTTTACCATGCACAGCAAACGGTACATGATGGTCACATGATTTGTTTGGAGTAAATTTGCGTCTGAATAGTCTGTAAACAGACATCATTGTTCGTGGAATGTTGCCATGTCGACAACGTTGACTGGTTCTGTCTGTCCACTTTGGTGCTCCTCGCGTCCCCCAAGGACAATCAGTTTGTTCTCTCCTACCATGACAGCAGCTGCTCTTTCACGAGGTCGAATTGTGTCCGGTTTGGGAAGTTTGTTCTCCCAAGTTGAGTTTGTCTCATTGTAGAGATAACAGTAAGATTGCTGTCGTATCCCTCCCACGGCCATCAGGTCCTCGCTTACTGTGAAAAGTGCTGCACCTCTTCGCTGGTGAGGGTTAGATTCCCAAGGAAGCGCTTTCTTCTTCTTCTGCCTGTCACTCAGCTTGAGGTAGTCGAGTAGCTCTCCTGACTGGATGCTCTTGATGGCCATGTATTCTCTGCTCTCACGTTGGTTTCCTCCAATCAGAAACTTGTCCTTGTGAACCAAAACTTGAGGTCGGACATCACTCCAAAGAGGAATATGCACTGTCCACAACTTCTTACTCTCCAAGTTGATGATGTCCATGGTGGATATGGGCTCGTTGTCAATCCCCCTTCCACCAGCTACAAGAAGGTAATCCATGTAGACAGTAGCTCCTGGGATGTACCGAGGGGTGCTCAAGGAGTGGACTGCCTTTGAGCTCCATTTTCCTGCTGGTGAGGAGACGTCCAGTGTTAGGACCTTGTCAGACACACTGGGTCCTTTCTTAGAAGCTGAGTACTCTCCTCCGATGACATGTAGAGATCCTTTGTAGGCGGCAATGGAAAACCCGGATGTGGTGTGATCAGGATCTCGTCGAGGCATAATCACCCAGGCCCCACTGTCTGTGTCCAGTTTGTAGATGTCTGTCAACGGCTGTGAACTGGATGCGTTGTACCCACCTCCAATGTAGACTGTGTTGTCAATGGCAACAGCCGATGTCATAAACATCTTTACAGGAAGAGGGGTCCCTTGTGACCACTTCATAGCTGGTCCTGAGGCCAACTGTGGGGTAACAAAATAAAGAAAAAGTTTATGAATTTTCATGTTATGCTATTATTTGGGTTCTTATCTGAGTGGATCAAGTTGGTATGAGTAGGTGGTGTGCACGCGCACATGCAAGTGTGTGTGTGTGTGTGTGTGTGTGTATGTGTGTGTGTGTGTGTGTGTACATGCATGTGTGAGCTGGCATACCTTGATAGGTGAGGTTCGAGGGGAGGTTTTCTCCAGAGATTTGCGAAGAGCTTTGTTCTCTCTCTTGCATGCCTCCAAATCTGCCTTTAATTTTGATTTATCATCAAGCAGATACTGTTTGTCCTTTTCTGCCATTTTTTTAAGTTCCTTCAGCTTCTGGATTTCAGTCCTCGCTTCCAAGTACTTCGAGCGGATGTCGTGGTCTTTGGCTCTAAGCAATGTCAGTTCCTGTGGGATGTACGACGTAGGTTAGCCGTGCTGTGGACTACTGGTGGTGTGCCGTGCTGTGGACTACTGGTGGTGTGCCGTGCTGTGGACTACTGGTGGTGTGCCGTGCTGTGGACTACTGGTGGTGTGCCGTGCTGTGGACTACTGGTGGTGTGCTGTGCTGTGGACTACTGGTGGTGTGCCGTGCTGTGGACTATGCTGCATATGTGCATACATGCATGTGCAGGCATATTTGTATAATGTGTGCATGTGTGCATGTGAGTATGTGTGCATATGGGCATGTGTGCATGTGTTAGTTGTTTAGTACTGTATGTATGTTTGTATGCTTACCTCGGCCAGTTTGTTGCAATCAGGGTGCTCTCTTAGGTTACCATCAACAGATTCCCCTCTCTCTGGCTGTGGGCAGTCTGCCCTGCTTACTGCTCGAGGCCGCTCTTCTCCTGGTATCTGAGATGTGATCTCCTTCATCTCTTCTGCTAGGTCTTTACTGGTGGGCCTCTTCCCAGGCTCATTCTCTAGACAGTGGGTGATGATGCTCAAGAACAACTTCTTCTCCTCATTACTCATGAAGTCAACATGTACCGCTCTTCTCTCGTACTCAGTGAGAGCCCTGAAATGGCCGTTCACTGTTCTGGTCGGAAACTCTGGCTCTGGCCACTGACCACTAGTGGAGAAGAGGATCACATTACCGTATGAGAAAGTGTCCAACTTCTCATCATATTTGGGTGCAGAACCACTAGCTTCGGGTGGCATGAAAGCAGGGTTGCCTGGAGCTGATGTCTGGTAGCTAACACTAGAATTTACAACACCAGTCACTCCAAAGTCAGTGATCTTGGCCTTGAAGGAGTCTAGGTCCAGCAGGATGTTCTTTGGAGTGAGGTCTCTGTGTACGAAACCTTGGCTGTGAAGGTAGCAGAGAGCTTGTGCCACTTGGAGAAACACCGATCCTTTGCGATAAAGAGGGAAGTCTTCTTTGGGACTGTCAATGACAAAGCTGTGTAGACTGGTGTCCATCTTCTCAATGATGAGTACGGGTAGAGGAGACTCTGGTTCGTAGACGATTCCCAGGAAGAGAACGATGTGAGGATGACGAAGGGTGCTCCAAGTCCTACACTCTCTGAGGAACTTGTCCACAACTCCCGGTTGCTGTTTTTGGGGGAGCATTCTGAAGACTAAGTGAAGTCTTTTTGCAGCACAAGGTGTGTTTATCCACACTGCTTCCACAACCTCCCCAAAGGAGCCAGCTCCAAGGCTGTTAGAGGTGATCTTCACTTGTTTAATCTTCAAATCTGACATACTCTTTTCAATCTCAGACATTGTGAAAGGTGTCTCTTGTCAAACTTTGGAAACTACCACTCAGTGCTATTTTATACCTGCAGCAGGAAGCCACACATGCGAGCATCAGCTCTAGCTATAATTTTATTTGGAAATCATTTTTTGCTGATCACTGCCAAAGTTGGGTCTCCAGGGAAGACCCATGTATGGGTCCCTGTGGGTCCACGGTCCACAGGGTATTGCCTCAGTGGTCATTGTCCTCCCCCAAGTAGCAGTAGTTGATGGACTGTGTCACCCTATATGTAAGGCTTCATTTGGAGGGGCTGCACAGAATAGCTATGTATAGGCAGGTGAGAAAGGGGGTGATGAGAGAGGGGGCGGTGAGAGAGGGGGTGGTGAGAGGGGGTGGTGAGAAAGGGGGTGATGAGAGAGGGGGTGATGAGAGAGGGGGTGATGAGAAAGGGGGTGGTGAGAGAGGGGGCGGTGAGAAAGGGGATGATGAGAAAGGGGGTGGTGAGAAAGGGGGTGGTGAGAGAGGGGGGTGAGAAAGGGGGTGATGAGAAAGGGGGTGGTGAGAGAGGGGGTGGTGAGAGAGGGGGTTGAGAAAGGGGGTGATGAGAAAGGGGGTGGTGAGAGAGGGGGTGGTGAGAAAGGGGGGGCAGTGAGAGGGGGGGGCAGTGAGAAGGGGGTGGTGAGAAAGGGGGTGGTGAGAGAGGGGGGTGAGAAAGGGGGTGATGAGAGAGGGGATGGTGAGAGAAGGGGCAGTGAGAGGGGGGGCAGTGAGAGAGGGGACTGATGGGAAAGGGGGGAGATGCCAGCAGTAACTGAGTAGAGGGTCTGGAGATATGCTCCTCCAGAGAAAAGTGGTTTTAGCTTCAACAAGATCATGACATCTGATGCCATTTTGACCACTTGACACCACATTCTTCATGACTCACTCTAGCTTCACCACATCACACTATCATCACGCACACACATAACTTCCTCTTCCTACTTCGTCAGAACAAATACCTGTTGAAGCCTATACATCGTTGACTACCAGGAACCGTGCACCTCACTTGCGTGTAGCTAATACGTTGACATCCTGCATTCGAGGTTGCATCCTGTGACCTTGTCTGTGTGGTAGCTGACAGTCCTCAGCTGCAGCATACCCCAGCCTGCCCTCAGAGGTAGTCATAGGAATTTCACGTGTTTTCTACCATGTGTCTCCAGTCTCATACGACTTCTGTTTGTCACTGTCCTTTGTCAGTGCAGAGCAAAGCCTAAGCAGAATACTACAATCCTTATTTGTTTCGAAATATACTTATACATCAGCACCTTATACTGCATGTAAACAGCATATATAGCACTGAAAACCATATGTAGTGCAACTTTGTGGCTGTGTATTGTCAACAGTAGAATGCAGAGTCACATAATTGTCCAGTTAAATCAGTGAGGGCATCATAGACAAATGTTGTTAGTGGTTCCTCACTGTCCTGTGTTGCCTGCGATGACGTGTGTGTGTGTGTGTGTTGTGTGTGTGTTTGTGTGTGTGTGTGTGTGTGTGTGTGTGTGTGTGTGTGTGTGTGTGTGTGTGTGTGTGTGTGTGTGTGTGTGTGTGTGTTGCCAGCAGTGACGTGTGTGTGTGTATGTTGTGTGTGTGTGTGTGTGTGTGTGTGTGTGTGTGTGTGTGTGTGTGTGTGTGTGTGTGTGTGTGTGTGTGTGTGTGCCGGTGTGTACATGTGTGTGTACATGTGTGTATATGTATGCGTGCGTGTGTGTTTGTGTGTGTGCATGTGTGTGTATAGCTGAAATTCACCAACACAGTTGTGACAAAGTACAGCATACGCATATTATGTGTTTTTTGACGAGAGACAGAGCTTGAAGGTACTCGAGTATGGAGACAGAGCTTGAAGGTACTCAAGTATGGAGACAGAGCTTGAAGGTACTCAAGTATAGAGACAGAGCTTGAAGGTACTCAAGTATGGAGACAGCTTGAAGTTACTCAAGTATAGAGACAGAGCTTGAAGGTACTCAAGTATGGAGACAGAGCTTGAAGGTACTCAAGTATAGAGACAGCTTGAAGGTACTCAAGTATAGAGACAGCTTGAAGGTACTCAAGTATGGAGACAGAGCTTGAAGGTACTCAAGTATGGAGACAGCTTGAAGGTACTGAAGTATGGAGACAGAGCTTGAAGGTACTCAAGTATGGAGACAGAGCTTGAAGGTACTCAAGTATAGAGACAGAGCTTGAAGGTACTCAAGTATGGAGACAGCTTGAAGGTACTCAAGTATGGAGACAGAGCTTGAAGGTACTCAAGTATGGAGACAGAGCTTGAAGGTACTCAAGTATGGAGACAGAGCTTGAAGGTACTCAAGTATGGAGACAGAGCTTGAAGGTACTCAAGTATAGAGACAGAGCTTGAAGGTACTCAAGTATGGAGACAGCTTGAAGGTACTCAAGTATGGAGACAGAGCTTGAAGGTACTCAAGTATGGAGACAGCTTGAAGGCACTCAAGTATGGAGACAGCTTGAAGGTACTCAAGTGTGGAGACAGAGCTTGAAGGTACTCAAGTATAGAATTGTTTGTGCCTGTACCCGCAATGTTGCAGCATTGAAATAATGTATAGAATAAATATGTTTTAAATCATTTGGGATTAAAGGTGCACTCCCCACAGTGAACTCTCCCTGTTTGGTACCATGATGACACAGCATTTATGGCTTCCGTTGATTTGACCCCAAACAGTTACGATAATGTCCTGTTTTAGGTCACAGTATCAGCCAGTGTTGCTGCTACTGTTTCCTTTTGGGGTGCCTGTGTTCCCCCTGTCTACCTGTAAGACCAGGCAGCTTCCCTATTGAACTATAAATGATAAAATGTTTGCACGTCTTAATGAGGATGCAGACTGCCCTGTTGACTTATAAGTCCAATTATCATTGGATACGTGACATGCCTGTAGGTTTCTCATCTGGTTTGGGTGTGTTCAGCAGAGCTAGTGGTGCAGACCACATGGTGTATGTGTGTGTGTGTGTGTGTGTGTGTGTGTGTGTGTGTGTGTGTGTGTGTGTATGTGTGTGTGTGTGTGTGTGTGTGTGTGTGTGTGTGTGTGTGTGTGTTTGCATTGAGTACATGTTACATGATTACATATGATATTTAGATATACCAAAGCACTCTTCTGCACGCGCCTATAGAGACAACTACAAAACTCCTTTTTACAGCATTCTACGCTTGCCGGCTGGACTTAAGCTGTTTTGAGATCAATTTGAGTGAGAACTCACTGTTGAATGTTTAGTTCGAGTGTGCCCACTTTGCAGCTAAGTTTAATTCCCCTCATTATTTAATATCGGAGGTACTCCCCTATGGGAGGTACCCCCTATGGGAGGTACCCCCATATGGGACTGCCTATAACTGGAAATTTATTACTTGTTGACTTATCCATGGCCAATTAAAACCTTTCAAAAACCATGCAATCCACAATTTTAATGAAACTTTAAGCACTTAACATGCAAGCTGTGAGCTTGGCCCTCACCTTATCCCAATCTTCCCCTTGCAGTGGAAGGTCATGCTGCTTCCTGCATGGCTTCCACATTCATGTCTTCCCCCATTCTCCCTAAGAGTTGGGAATATGCCCAACTTGGGCAGTTATAAACCACTTTGAGCCTGCACTGTGCCATGCTGATGGATCCCCACTTGTGACAGTTCACATGCAGACAACTATGACATGCAGCCACCATACATGCATGCATGACATGCAGCCACCGTACATGCATGCATGACATGCAGCCACCGTACATGCATGCATGACATGCAGCCACCGTACATGCATGCATGACATGCAGCCACCGTACATGCATGCATGACATGCAGCCACCGTACATGCATGCATGACATGCAGCCACTGTACATGCATGCATGACATGCAGCCACCGTACATGCATGCATGACACGCAGCTACCGTACATGCATGCATGACATGCAGCCACCGTACATGCATGCATGACATGCAGCCACCGTACATGCATGCATACCAGAACAGCTGTCAGTGCGCAAAGCGGAAACTGAACCATCTCTTGTCACTATACTCCAGTCACAAGAGATGGTTCAGTTTATGACATTCCTGACATTTCAAGAGAATTCTTCACATTTGTAACTCAATTGTCAGTTTCAATTTATGATAATATGACAGGAATGTAGGTATTGGCAAATGGAACCAGGCACTAATCACGTTTGAGTATGTATTCGTGAGAATCTTATGAGATTGTTACATTGACTGCATGTTTGAAGAATGAACATACATGAAGTAACATTGATCAGTTTGTGCACTCACGCACTCACAATCTCTCAACAAAATCACATCAGATCATGCCTTGTCGCACTGTGTCACATGACAATCACATCTTATAGCAACATGCCAAATAAATTCAAGCAAGTATTAAATAAGTTACAATAATTCAAAATTATTTACAAAAATATGCATGTACTCCAGGACCTTCTCATCAAAGTTGTAGATACATGAGATAGCATTACATAAATATTATTAACTATATATATTATATATATATTATATATATAATATATGTACACATAATATATATCCATTTAAATCTATAATTGTCACTGTAAGTTGGAGACATCAACTGAATTTGTGGATTCATGGCCTTTGGAGTGGATCATTTTGCCGCCCAAAGCATAGATTTTATCACCAATAGTGACCACTGACGCAAGTTGTCGTTCTGTTAGATTGGAAGTCCTGTACTTTCGCTTCACCCACAAGTCTCCATCCTGTCGGTAGCTATTGAAAGAGGACCCACTAGCACCAGTACCTCCAACTGAACACAAACAATCATCAGTTGCAAAGATCGCAGCTCCTCTCGGGATGAGATTATCTTTTGTCCAGTTTTGTTTAATTTCTTTCTTTTTCTTTTCGCTTGCCAAGAGGTCTTTCATGTCTGTGCTCTGGATCTCCATGTTGTCTTTGACGGATGCACTCTTGCCTCCCACAATCAGAACACCCTTCAGGACAACAAGCTGAGGTCGGACATCACTCAAAAGAGGAATATGCACTGTCCACAACTTCTTACTCTCCAAGTTGATGATCTCCATGGTGGATATGGGCTCGTTGTCAATCCCCCTTCCACCAGCTACAAGAAGGTAATCCATGTAGACAGTAGCTCCTGGGATGTACCGAGGGGTGCTCAAGGAGTGGACTGCCTTTGAGCTCCATTTTCCTGCTGGTGAGGAGACGTCCAGTGTGAGGACCTTGTCAGACACACTGGGTCCTTTCTTAGAAGCTGAGTACTCTCCTCCGATGACATGTAGAGATCCTTTGTAGGCGGCAATGGCAAACCCGGATGTGGTGTGATCGGGATCTCGTCGAGGCATAATCACCCAGGCCCCACTCTCTGTGTCCAGTTTGTAGATGTCTGTCAACGGCTGTGAACTGGATGCGTTGTACCCACCTCCAATGTAGACTGCGTTGTCAATGGCAACAGCCGATGTCATGTGCATTGCATTAGGAAGAGATGCAGCAACAGACCAGTTCAATGGTGCTGTTGGGGACTGCAGTGAGGGGAGGAGACAAGAGTGATGAATGGAACAAACACTGACATAAACCTATCTCCCATACCTTAGGTCTGTGCACATCGTCGGACAGTTGTGATAAAGACTGACAGCTTCCAAACTGATGAGAACTTGGCCTTAGACGATGTAAAGCTGTACCTTTCGGATGCATCTTCTCACTTTTCAGCTTTGAGTTTTCTTTTTTTAGGAACATTAATTCTTCAAACAATTTCCTTGTGGAGTGCTATAGGTTAAAGTTAATTGATTGTTTGAAAAGCCATAATTATTATGCATGAGTCCACAAACACGCAACCATACAATGATGCTACTATAAGTGAAAGGTCCCGGGTGACTTACATTTGACCAGTGTTTGCTGTCTGATTTACCATCTTCCTGAACCATAATACCCGTAGTTTGTTTTGCTGAGAGATTCTTAAGACTTCTTTGTAGCTCTTTGTTTTCTTGCTCCAACTTGTCAAATTCTCTCACTTTATCAAAATACTTTGTGTTGATGTCCCTTACTTTATCCTTTAGCACAGCAACTTGCTATAAAACAGGGAAACAAGGTACATAATTGGCCACATCACTGCAGATATAAGGACAAAAGCTCTCATACTACATAGATACAAGTTTCTTGTGCAGACTATTAGATCGAATATGCCCACCCAACCATTGTTCACTCTGGTGTACAGGGCATCGACTCATTCATGAAATTTAGCCCCTATACTCTCAAAAGTGAGGGGACCGTGGCCCCCTGTGTTTATTTCTATACAGAAGAACCTCCAAATTAAGGACACTTTGGGGATGGCATAAAAGTCAGTTGATTTGTTCTTTGTAGAGAGGTTTTCCTCTTTGGGAGGTTCAAAATTTATTTTAGGAGTTATTATACTGGGACTGTAAGTCATGTCCTTTGTAGAGAGGTTTTCTTCTTTGGGAGATTCAAAATGTATTTTAGGAATTATACTGGGACCGTAAGTCGTGTCCTTTGTAGAGAGGTTTGTTGCGCTGTGCCCTTATTTGGGAGAGTCCACTATCAGAGGATCCACTGCTCTACAGTGAACATGTCACAGTGATGAGTGTAGGAAACTAACCTTGGACAGTTTCTTAGAGTCGTGCTGTTCATCACCAGTACTGTTTCCACCAACTTCTCGTCGAGGCCGCTCTTCTGGTATCTGAGATGTGATCTCCTTCATCTCTTCTGCTAGGTCTTTACTGGTGGGTCTCTTCCCAGGCTCATTCTCTAGACAACGTTTGATGATGCTCAAGAACAACTTCTTCTCCTCACTACTCATGAGGTCAACATGTACCGCTCTTCTCTCGTACTCAGTGAGAGCCCTGAAATGGCCGTTCACTGTTCTGGTCGGAAACTCTGGCTCTGGCCACTGACCACTAGTGGAGAAGAGGATCACATTACCGTATGAGAAAGTGTCCAACTTCTCATCATATTTGGGTGCAGAACCACTAGCTTCGGGTGGCATGAAAGCTGGGTTGCCTGGAGCCGATGTCTGGTAGCTAACACTAGAATTTACAACACCAGTCACTCCAAAGTCAGTGATCTTGGCCTTGAAGGAGTCTAGGTCCAGCAGGATGTTCTTTGGAGTAAGGTCTCTGTGTACGAAACCTTGGCTGTGAAGGTAGCAGAGAGCTTGTGCCACTTGGAGAAACACCGATCCTTTGCGATAAAGGGGAAAGTCTTCTTTGGGACTGTCAATGACAAAGCTGTGTAGACTGGTGTCCATCTTCTCAATGATGAGTACGGGTAGAGGAGACTCTGGTTCGTAGACGATTCCCAGGAAGAGAACGATGTGAGGATGACGAAGGGTGCTCCAAGTCCTACACTCTCTGAGGAACTTGTTCACAACTCCCGGTTGCTGTTTTTGGGGAAGCATTCTAAAGACTAAGTGAAGTCTCTTTGCGGCACAAGGTGTGTTTATCCACACTGCTTCCACAACCTCCCCAAAGGAGCCAGCTCCAAGGCTGTTAGAGGTGATCTTCACTTGTTTAATCTTCAAATCTGACACGCTCTTTTCAATCTCAGACATTTTTCAAAGTGATTGTACAAGTTAAAATTATAGACCACATCAGATTCTGCGCGGTCGCGTATACGTCTCCACTAGATATAGTCCCCCGGTTTACGCACCGACTTCCTTTATCACGTTTCTATTGGCAGCAGGAGGAATGAACGAAGCCAGCGCTGCACGGTAGCTATAGATAAAGGAAGGACTACCAGGTCTACTTAGGAATCCGCCGGTCCGCGTAACGTCTAGAACACGCGAGTTCCAATAATTTTTTCCCCCTGATAATAATGATTCCTGGGAATTCCTGGGAATTCCTGGGAATCGTCAACCAAAGGATCGTGAACAAAATGGCTACCACCACGTGGCACCTGTGAAGATGCAGAAAAGAATTATGAGGAAAAGGAGTTGCCACAACCTATGAATAAGAAGAGTGAAATCCAATGGAAGGAGCGGTGTAATGAGTATTTCAGAAGCGTTGAAGACGGTGACAGCAGCGGAGATCCCTTACGCGAATTTTGTAACTGCTGTTCACCCCTTTGTTTCACCAGTTTTGTAATGATGACACCGTTTCCTTCTAGCCTTGCCAGGGCCCTGTAGTGCTCTTTGGCTCATACCAAGCCTTGCACTACACTGTGGGGTTAACCCTGTGTCCGAGGCTTTTCTTTTGTAGCACATTGTATTCCTCGATTTGAATAATAATGTGTCTTCCCCCCCCCCCCCCCCCATAATTATGTCATACTAGCATACACAATTAAGTTGACATATTTAAGTTAACTCTGAGTCAGTAGTAATCAATCCTGCTGCTGAGTTCCAATAAATACGATGGAACATAATGGATAATATTATTATCCCATTGTTGAGAGTAAATCATCTATAATTATTACAACAACAACTATAACCCACAATTTTATTTAAATTTCCTACACTGTTCCTTACTGCCACCACCTTTTCTGGGTCAAGTGGCCATCTTGGCCTACAACCAAATAATAATCATGTTATGTTATGTTATGTTATGTTAATATGTTATATACTCCATAAAAATAATATTAAAAGATATATTTATGCTCTAGTCCAGCCCTGCAGAATATGCATGGGTCGAACCACACAGAGGGTGAGGACGGATTGATGGATACTTTGTGCTAAACCAGTAGTTGTGTTTTGCTCATTTTATTAGTTTTATCTGTTAATTATATCCAGTTGCAGACTAAATTTTAGCCATTCGATCGTTTTCACTTGTTATTGGAAATCTCAATTTCAAATTCAATTTGGTGGCATGTGTAATATTATGATGGTATTATATAGAGTGCTTTGGATCTTCTTCCAGCCCCCCCCCCCCCCTCCCTCCCCTTCCCCCTGGCAGCTAGGTGTAAGCCTACAGACACAGTCAGAACACACATACACCTGGAAAGCATCTATACCGAAACATTCATTCCATGCTCACTCCCGCCCCTGACAGTGTCCACAACACCAGAGTAACATGTTCCAAATGTACCCATTGGGAAGTACGTTTGTGAACAATATTATTTTGCAGTATATCATTATACATATTATATTGCTGTAGTATAAATGCTTCCTGCTGGAGATGAATAAATGCAGTGTTTTCCTGCATCAGCTAGCTCGGTGTTGAAAGATTATAGTGAATCAATCTTTATTGAAAGGGGAAAATGTGGACATCTGTACTTTGCGGGCAAAGACTCAAGGACTGCAGGGCGGTGATATAATTAAGAAGTTTATCAATGAATAGTCTGAGAATGTAAGGTCAAGTACAGTGGGCAAGTGTGTCAAGCTACATCCATTTTCTTTGAATTGGTGGGCACACTTTCTGAGTTGTTGCACATGCACACATGCTGTGTGCCCTTAGGTCTACCAGCAGGGTTCTATCTAGGCAGGATTCTATCCAGTGGGTGGAGGGGGGAAGCTTCCGCTCCAAACTCTCCACCTTCCGCTCCAAACTCTCCGCCTTCCACTCCAAACTCTCCACCTTCCGCTCCAAACTCTTCACCGTCCACCCTCAAAAAATTCCAGCTGCAGTGCAAATTACCACAGAGAAGTCCCTACTTAAGTGTCAAATCAACCTTGAATGGCCGGTGTAAAATGGCCTCAGATATCACCATATATAACCTAAAAACTCAAATTTCCCCTGGAGGACCGTACCCACAGACTCCCCTGTTTATTATGCTTCTATGATCCCACATGCATATCTGCACCTCCTTACATCACAGCACTGCATGTGTTTTATAGACATCTAGGATGCCATTTGGGTTCGTATATTTATAGCCCCAGCCCTTCCAATACTACAGTTTATTATTGCCCCCCCCCCTCCCCACCTTCCCCCTCCCTCCCTCCCTATAGCTTTATATCCTAAAACAAACCCTGGTACATATATAGATACAGTAAAACCTCGTTAGTGAGTACACCTGAGGACCCTCCAAATTGCTACTCTCTATCAGTAGTATTTGCTAACCATATAGACTAGTATTATGGGTTATAAGCTGGGGTATCATATCCTTGTACTTCCTAACCAGGTATTACTCATTAGCAGTGTTCTCACTAACGAGGTTCTGCTGTACATTGCATACATCGAAACCACAAGCATGTTGTGCATGACAGACATTCTAATACTGGAGCTTCCTCCCCAATATTGTCATCCCAGATAGAACCCAGCTGCAGGACTACAATTTTGGGGTGGAAGCTTCCGTGTTACAATGCATGTCTGCCGTGTGAGACATGATCATAGTTGAAAATGTGTGTATTATAGCGGGGTCTCTTTTAGGATAATGATGAAGGAGGGGGAGGGTAGGTACAAACAATAGAAGAGGGCAGATATATGTGGTACCCTAGACGTCTATGAAGCACATGCAGTGTGGTGATGTAAGGAGGTGCAGATATGAACGCGTGGTATCAGAGAAGTCTGGGGTATGGTCCCAGGGAAGATTGAAGTTTTTTTATACATAAGATGAACATGGTGATGCCTGAGGCAGTGTAGAACCATTTAAGGTTGAGTTTGACACTCAAGTTGGACTTGTTTGGGCTGGAAGCTTCCCACCCCCCCCCCCCTCCCCCACCGGATAGAACCCTAACCAATCCCATGACGTCAAGCTTACCTCTGGATGGTACAATGCCAGACTAGCATGGGGTACTGGGGGCACCACCCCTCCCACGTACCCCCTCGTGACAGTATGGAAGGTAATGTAGATTGCACATCTTCCCAATCCAGGTTGATGCCTGTCACATCAACACTTGTCATGCCCATTTGTCAGCTAATGTGAGTGTTAGGAGTCAGTGCAGCCAATCCTTGGCTGAAGCCTGTGCACTGCACTAGCCATGCATTGTTGGTAATAGTTCATACGTGCAGAAGTGCCTAATAATGTACTAATCACTTAACAATCATTAGAGAAATGCCAATGAGATGCTATCTTTTCCTGGAATAGAATCTAATGATAGTGTTAGCTGACTGTAATTAAAATATTTTGCATACGTTTGCATTCCTTTGTAATAAATAAATTGAAATTAATTAACTAGATACACACAGCGCTGGCATTGTGTTCAAAACCAAAGTTATTTGCACAGTGTACCTGCGCACAGTCACGAGGTCTAACACGTGGTTCACTCCATAATGGTGTCGGTTACAAGGGTCTCCACCGAATTTGTAGGCTCTTCTCGTCCTTTTGACGTGACAACTTTCCCTCCCAGAACGAATATGCTGTTGCCAACGGTAACTGCACATGCTTGTTGTCGTCCATTGAGGCAATTGGTGTTGTATCGTCGTCTTCTCCACATATTTCCTTCCTTTCGGTAGCTGTAGAAAGAGGAGTGGTCATCCCCCCTACCACCCACTGAAGACAGCCAATCATTGGCTACAAAAATGGCAGCTCCTTTTGGAATGAAGTCATCAGGAGCCCAAATAGAATCACTTCTTTTCCTCTTCTTTTCGCTTGTCAAGAGGTCTTTCATGTCTATGCTCTGGATCTCCATGTTGTCTTTGACGGTTGCACTCTTGCCTCCCACAATCAGAACATCCTTCTGGACAACAAGCTGAGGTCGGACATCACTCAAAAGAGGAATAGGTACTGTCCATGATTTCCTCTTACTCTCCAAGTTGATGATCTCCATGGTGGATATGGGCTCGTTGTCAATCCCCCTTCCACCAGCTACAAGAAGGTAATCCATGTAGACAGTAGCTCCTGGGATGTACCGAGGGGTGCTCAAGGAGTGGACTGCCTTTGAGCTCCATTTTCCTGCTGGTGAGGAGACGTCCAGTGTGAGGACCTTGTCAGACACACTGGGTCCTTTCTTAGAAGCTGAGTACTCTCCTCCGATGACATGTAGAGATCCTTTGTAGGCGGCAATGGCAAACCCGGATGTGGTGTGATCGGGATCTCGTCGAGGCATAATCACCCAGGCCTCACTGTCTGTGTCCAGTTTGTAGATGTCTGTCAACGGCTGTGAACTGGATGCGTTGTACCCACCTCCAATGTAGAGTGCGTTGTCAATGACAACAGCCGAAGGAATGAACATACTAATAGGAAGAGATGGTCCTAGAGCCCATCTTGAGAGGGATGTCGGTCCCTGTGTGGAGGAAGGATGCTCATGAGTACATAATGAGATCAAGGACAGCTGTTTTGCAATACATGTCTCTTAACTCACTTTGCTGCGTGTTTTGGGAAATGGATCGCTGTAAGTTTTCAGCTTAGGACATGGTGATGGGTGCAATTGAGGAGAAATGGTTTCAGATGATCTGTGTCTGACTTCCCTTGAGCCATTATTCTCTTGTGATGGTTGAGGTGGAAGAGGTTCGGACAACTTAGCTCTGAATTCTCTTGAGCCATATCTCTCTTCCTTCAGTTGCATTCGAAGTTGAATCAACTCCTCAAACAGAAGTTGGTTAGCCATTCTTGCCTATCATGAAAAGAAAGAGCTTGCAGCAGGAAGAAGCAAAGAGGTAACAGAAATGAATTGGCTTACATTTGACTTGAGGAAGTTTTCTGCATCCTCTACTGTCTTTAATGTTTTCTCTGCCTTCTGTTGACCTTGGGAAGGACTCTGTATTGCAATCTGGAGCATAGGAAATGGATGAGGGATCTGTATACTACCTGTATACTACCTGTATACTAAGGATCATTCACTCTCTTGAAAGTTCTACTATGATTGGCTAGCAGTTGTCTGTCATCATACTATGCTAACCTGTGGTAGATCCTTCACGTTGGAAATTGACACATTGTGAGTTACGCCAGTGATGCCACTGTCAGCAGAGTCCTGGCTCGAGGGTTCAGGGCTCTCTGTGTTGGCAGTTGCTTGAGAACTGTCTTCAACTTCTATCTGAGATGTGATCTGATTCATCTCTTCTGCTAGGTCTTTACTGGTGGGTCTCTTCCCAGGCTCATTCTCTAGACAGTGGGTGATGAGGCTCAAGAACAACTTCTTCTCCTCATTACTCATGAGGTCAACATAGACAGCTCTTCTCTCGTACTCAGTGAGAGCTATGATTTTACCGTTCACAGTCTTGACTGGATACTCAGGTCCAGGCCACTGACCACTAGTGGAGAAGAGGATCACATTACCGTATGAGAAAGTGTCCAACTTCTCATCATATTTGGGTGCAGAACCACTAGATTCAGGTGGCATGAAAGCTGGGTTGCCTGGTACAGAGGTCATCCTGCTAACAGTAGAATTCACAACACCAGTTACTCCAAAGTCGGTGATCTTGGCCTTGAAGGAGTCTAGGTCCAGCAGGATGTTCTTTGGAGTGAGGTCTCTGTGTACGAAACCTTGGCTGTGAAGGTAGCAGAGAGCTTGTGCCACTTGGAGAAACACCGATCCTTTGCGATAAAGGGGAAAGTCTTCTTTGGGATTGTCAATGACAAAGCTGTGTAGACTGGTGTCCATCTTCTCAATGATGAGTACGGGTAGAGGAGACTCTGGTTCGTAGACGATTCCCAGGAAGAGAACGATGTGAGGATGACGAAGGGTACTCCAAGTCCTACACTCTCTGAGGAACTTGTCCACAACTCCCGGTTGTTCTGCTTTGGAAAGCATACTGAAGACTCTGTGAAGCCTCTTTGCGGCACAAGGTGTGTTCATCCACACTGCGTTGAGCACTTCTCCATAAGCACCAGCTCCTAGCAGCTTG
>CAUJGJ010000242.1:4300158-4307658 GCA_963170055.1 Halisarca cf. caerulea | reverse complement strand
CCGATGACATGTAGAGATCCTTTGTAGGCGGCAATGGCAAACCCGGATGTGGTGTGATCGGGATCTCGTCGAGGCATAATCACCCAGGCCCCACTGTCTGTGTCCAGTTTGTAGATGTCTGTCAACGGCTGTGAACTGGATGCGGTGTAGCCACCTCCAATGTAGAGTGCGTTGTCAATGGCAACAGCCGAAGGAATGAGCATACTAACAGGAAGAGATGGTCCTAGAGCCCATCTTGAGAGGGATGTTGATCCCTGTGTGGAGGAAGGATGCTCATGAGTACATGATGAGATCAAGGACAGCTGTTTTGCAATACATGTCTCTTAACTCACTTTGCTGCGTGTTTTGGGGAGGGTACCACTGAAAGTTTTCAGCTTAGGACATGGTGATGGGTGCAATTGGGCAGGAAGGGTTTCAGATGATCTGTGTCTGACTTCCCTTGAGCCATTATTCTCTTGTGATGGTTGAGGTGGAAGAGGTTCGGACAACTTAGCTCTGAATTCTCTTGAGCCATATCTCTCTTCCTTCAGTTGCATTCGAAGTTGAATCAACTCCTCAAACAGAAGTTGGTTAGCCATTCTTGCCTATCATGGAAAGAAAGAGCTTGCAGCAGGAAGAAGCAAAGAGGTAACAGAAATGAATTGGCTTACATTTGACTTGAGGAAGTTTTCTGCATCCTCTACTGTCTTTAATGTTTTCTCTGCCTTCTGTTGACCCTGGGAAGGACTCTGTATTGCAACCTGGAGCATAGGAAATGGATGAGGGACCTACTAACGATCATTCTGAATCATTATGATATCATTGAAAATTCTATTGGCTAGTGATTGTCAGTCACCAATACTAACCTGTGGTAGATCCTTTCCATTGGATATTGGTACATTGTGTCTTGTGTCAGTGATGCCACTGTCAGCAGAGTCCTGACTTAAAGGTTCAGGGCTCTCTGTGTTGGCAGTTGCTTGAGAACTTTCTTCAAGTTCTATCTGAGATGTGATCTGATTCATCTCTTCTGCTAGGTCTTTACTGGTGGGTCTCTTCCCAGGCTCATTCTCTAGACAATGTTTGATGATCCTCAAGAACAACTTCTTCTCCTCATTACTCATGAGGTCAACATAGACAGCTCTTCTCTCATACTCAGTGAGAGCTATGTATTTACCGTTCACAGTCTTGACTGGATACTCAGGACCAGGCCACTGACCACTAGTGGAGAAGAGGATCACATTACCATATGAGAAAGTGTCCAACTTCTCATCATATTTGGGTGCAGAACCACTAGCTTCAGGTGGCATGAAAGCAGGGTTGCCTGGTACAGAGGTCATCCTGCTAACTTTTGGATTCACAATACCAGTCACTCCGAAGTCAGTGATCTTGGCCTTGAAGGAGTCTAGGTCCAGCAGGATGTTCTTTGGAGTGAGGTCTCTGTGTACGAAACCTTGGCTGTGAAGGTAGCAGAGAGCTTGTGCCACTTGGAGAAACACCGATCCTTTGCGATAAAGAGGAAAGTCTTCTTTGGGATTGTCAATGACAAAGCTGTGTAGACTGGTGTCCATCTTCTCAATGATGAGTACGGGTAGAGGAGACTCTGGTTCGTAGACGATTCCCAGGAAGAGAACGATGCGAGGATGACGAAGGGTGCTCCAAGTCCTACACTCTCTGAGGAACTTGTCCACAACTCCCGGTTGTTCTGCTTTGGAAAGCATACTGAAGACTCTGTGAAGCCTCTTTGCGGCACAAGGTGTGTTCATCCACACTGCGTTGAGCACTTCTCCATAAGCACCAGCTCCTAGCAGCTTGGTTGAGATGGTGACATTGGAAATCTTCAAGTTAGAAATATCCTCAACATCTCTGCTCTGGTACATCTTTCAACTCCACTGGCTGCTGCACTTGTCAGTTGGGTACTAAGTCAGGCAGGTATTCAGCAAACATACAGAAACTGCTGAGGTGTTCCTGGTACTTATATGCATCTGCTGGTGAAGCCACCCAACTCAGTGCTGGGATTGTTAGGAAAGGGATAAATGATTGATTGAAAGCAATATCAATGCTACACGCTGTAATGTCGTGCTATTCATTTGTGTATCTGTTTGTGATGTTTTATTACGTAATCAAGAACACGTGTTTAAGTGTGTAGTATAGAGTAGTAAGTTAAGATGGTTCTTTGATTAGAGTACTTTGTGAATCTTTGAATTGTTGATTCATATTGTGAATTTATGGAGCAAACGTTACATTGGCGACGAGGATAGAACATTTTTTTGCATCTATGGCCGGAAGAATTGAAGTTCATCCCCTTGCTCCGTTTGATCCCGTGGGCGAGCCCACGTCGATCGGTCAACGCTGGAAAGCATGGAGAAGACGATTTGAAACGTATTTGATTGCTCTGGACGTCAAGAATGACGCACAGAAGCGTGCTCTCCTACTTTATCAAGCGGGACAAGAAACGCAAGAGATTTTCGAGACGCTTACGGATTCTGGTGAGGATTTCAAAACGGCCATCGACAAATTGGATGCGTATTTTTCACCGAAGAAAAACGTAGACTATGAAACCTTCAGATTTCGGCAAGCCTCTCAAAAGAATGACGAAACGATCGCCCAATTTGTTACCCGCTTACGTAAATTGGCTCTACACTGCGAGTTCAATGATGTAGAGAAGGAAATCAAAGCTGCAGTCATCCAAAACTGCCTCTCCAAACGTCTCAGACGGTATGCCCTACGAGAAGAGGATATGACACTAGATAAGATTTTAGCTAAAGCCTGTGCTCTTGAGAGTAGCGAAGTTCAAGCTACAGGAATGGAAGAATCCCATTCGTCGGGCAAGCCAAGTGAAAGCGTTCATCAAATTCGTACCAAAGGTCCAACATTTCGCAGGGTGGCTCAAAAGTCTGCTCCAACCCAGGTAAATGTATGTCGTCAGTGTGGTTTTTCGTGGCCACATACAAAGGGTCCATGTCCTGCCAAAGGCAAAAGTTGCAACAAGTGTGGCAAGTTGAATCATTTTGCAAAAATGTGCCAAAGCAGGCCACACCCAACCGTTCCACCAAAACGTCAGTCGTACCCACAGCAATCTAGTATATCTAAGCCTCAAAAGCATTCCCATGTTCATCGAGTTTCGACAGCAGTAGATGCAAGCCTTAGCAGTGACGGCAGTGATGATGAATATGTTTTTACACTAATTAGAAATCAGAGTAAGGTACAAGTGCCAGAAACCGATGTTGAAGTGAATGGGATGCAAATCACTGTCATGATCGACACCGGTGCATCCACAGACATACTGGACGAAGCAACATTCAATATGGTCAATAAGGATTGTCGAATTAAACTTCAACCGGATTCCTGCAAAATCTTTGCATACGGTTCCAACATACAGCTTACTACCCTCGGGAAGTTCGAATCTATTATCAAAGCGAATGACAGGCAGGTAACAAGCACATTTCATGTTTTAAAGGGCACCCATGGCTCCCTTCTTAGCTTTCGCACAGCCAGCAATCTAGATCTGGTAGATGTCAAAATCAGGAATGTTACAACACCAGGAGACATCACAAAGTCAGCCCTAATTCATCAGTATCCAAGTGTTTTTCAAGGTGTCGGAAAACTCAAAGATTACGAGTTGAAGCTACACATTGACGAGACTGTTACTCCTGTTGCGCAATCTGCTCGCAGAATTCCCTTTCACTTGCGAAAGAAAGTCTCCACCGAGCTCAAGAGATTGGAACAGGAAGGAATTATAGAGAAAGTGGATGGTCCAACTCCATGGATCTCTCCCCTAGTTGCGATTCCAAAGAAAAATGGTGATGTACGACTTTGTGTTGATATGAGAATGCCAAACCAAGCCATCCAAAGAGAGAGACACCCAACTCCGACCGTTGACGACCTTGTTGATGCCCTCAATGGTGCCTCAACATTCTCGAAGCTGGATCTGCGTACAGGCTACCATCAATTATCACTGGCTCCAGAGAGCAGATACATCACTACTTTCGCCACACATGAAGGTTTGAGGCGATATGCTAGACTCAACTTTGGTACCAACTCAGCTAGTGAAATTTTTCAGAATGTGATCAGTGAGCAAATTCAGAACATACCAGGAGCCATTAACATCAGCGATGACATCATTGTATATGGGAAATCCCCGGAGGAGCACAACACAGCATTACATGCCGTTCTAAAAAGATTTGACAACAGTGGCCTCACACTTCATCCGGATAAATGTGAGTTCAACAAGAGCTCCCTCGCCTTCTTTGGATTCGTATTCTCGGCTGATGGTATCTCCCCAGATCCTGAAAAGGTGAAGGCCATTCATGAAGCGTGTCCTCCATCCTCCACAAGTGAAGTCAGAAGTTTTCTAGGTATGGTAACATACTGTGCAAAGTTCATTCAGAATTTCAGCGATATCACCAAACCATTAAGAGAGCTCACAAAGAAGAATGTGCAATTTCACTGGGAGCAACAGCATCAGCAGGCTTTTCAGGAAGTCAAGGATGCCCTCACCAGTGATACAGTAATGGCATATTTTGACAAGAGAAAGCAGACTGAGTTGACCACTGATGCATCACCATGGGGACTATCTGCCATTCTTTCTCAATGTACTCCAGGGTCCGAAGACAGGCGAATTGTTGCATATGTCAGCCGCTCTCTCACACCAGTAGAACAGCGGTACTCACAAACCGAAAGAGAAGCTCTTGCGATTGTATGGGCCATGGAACGACTTCACACTTATCTCTATGGTGGCCATTTTACTTTGCTTACTGACTGCAAACCAGTTGAATTGATCCTAAACAACAGGAAGTCACGACCTCCAGCACGCATTGAGAGGTGGCATCTTCGTCTTCAAGAATACAACTTCTCTACCGTCCACACAAAAGGGCAGGATAATCCCTCAGATTTTCTTTCACGACATCCAGGTACCAGTACATCAGATACTCTTGAAAAGGCTGCAGAAGAATATGTTAATTTTCTCGCAAATCTGTCAACGCCAAAAGCAATGTCATTAGAGGACATCAAACAAGCCACTAAAGAAGATGCTGTTCTTCAGAAGCTAATGCAACTAATTCGTTACGGAAACTGGGCTTCAGTCAAGAAAGATGAAAAATTTTCAGCCACAGATAAGGATGAGTTAGCACTCTTCAGCAAAGTTCGAGATGAATTAACAGTGACTAATGACATAGTTCTTCGAGGAACTCGTATTGTTGTACCAAGAACATTGAGACAGCAAACACTAGCTCTGGCTCATCAAGGACACCAAGGAATTGTGAAAACCAAGCAGCTTCTGCGTGAAAAGGTATGGTATCCATGGATTGACAAAGAAGTTGAAAGGTGCATTTCAAGTTGTATAGCCTGTCAGGCAAACGGTCCTGCAACACCACCTGCTCCACTACAGATGACACCATTACCTCCTTCACCATGGCACACAGTGCATATTGACTTTTGTGGGCCCTTTCCCACAGGGGAATATCTTCTGGTTATTATCGATGCTTATTCCCGTTTTCCTGAAGTGGACATCATTCATTCCACCACAGCCAAAGGAACGATTTTGAAGCTGGAACGCATTTTTGCAACTCATGGCATACCTATGATTCTCAAGAGTGACAATGGTCCTCCTTTCCATAGTCGTGAGTTTGAGACCTATATGATTGAGATGGGGATCACACACCAACGAATAACTCCTCTTTGGCCACAGGCGAATTCAGAGGCTGAAAACTTCATGAAACCACTCACAAAAGTTATTCGGGCAGCTCACATCGAACAAAATGATTGGAAAAGAGAGCTTTACAAGTTTCTTCTCAACTACAGAGCCACGCCACATATGACTACTGGATTATCTCCATCAGAGTTATTGTTCAACCGAAAGATTAAAGTGAAATTGCCTCAAATGGTAACTGCAACAGATCAGAACAAAGATCAGATCGTACGACAGAAAGATGAACAAGCAAAACTAAAGATGAAACAACATGCTGATACAAAGCGCAGAACGGAAACTTCCGAAATTGAAATAGGTGATACAGTTCTGGTACGGCAGAGGAAAAAGTCAAAGTTTACATCCAAATTTGACCAACATCCATTCAAAGTAGTTCGTAAGAAAGGTACCATGATCACTGCAAATCGGAATGGCAAGTTCATTACCCGGAATGTTTCAATGTTTAAGAAGGTTCACTTAGAGCCCCGCCATTTTGAACAAACTAGTGATGATGATGATGACGATATAGATGGCAGTGACAATCACGGTGTTCGTGACAACAATCACGTGATAGATGATCCAATTACACCTAGACGGTACCCAAGACGACATCGTAACACCACACAACGATATGGACAAAATGTGTATGATTGTTGATCATTAGTATGATTCTATATGTGTATATGATTGTTGATTATTGGTATGATTGTTTATTTGTTGAGTGCTATGTATGGACATTGAGTTTTAAGAGAGGGAGAGGTGTAATGTCGTGCTATTCATTTGTGTATCTGTTTGTGATGTTTTATTACGTAATCAAGAACACGTGTTTAAGTGTGTAGTATAGAGTAGTAAGTTAAGATGGTTCTTTGATTAGAGTACTTTGTGAATCTTTGAATTGTTGATTCATATTGTGAATTTATGGAGCAAACGTTACACACGCCATTGGCACTGTTCGCGTTATACCATGCAATGTCTGCTGTGGAGACAGGACAACAGCTGTAAATGTCCTTTCCTATACACACCCAATCTTATCTGCAGGATGAGGAATTTGGACACTGCACCCAGTCCAACCAAATTGGGTATGTCTAACCCTGTACCCATCTAGCTCCAAGTTGCATGTATGCATGCATGTAGTACTGTCCAAGCTGCATGTATGCATGCATGTAGTACTGTTCTAGCTGCATGTATGCATGTACGCATGTCTCCAGTGCTGACCAAGCTGCATGTACGCATGTCTCCAGTGCTGTCCAAGCTGCATGTATGCATGTATGCATGTCTCCAGTGCTGACCAAGCTGCATGTATGCATGTACGCATGTCTCCAGTACTGACCAAGCTGCATGTATGCATGTACGCATGTCTCCAGTGCTGACCAAGCTGCATGTACGCATGTCTCCAGTACTGTCCAAGCTGCATGTACGCATGTACGCATGTCTCCAGTGCTGACCAAGCTGCATGTACGCATGTCTCCAGTGCTGTCCAAGCTGTATGATGTGTGCTTGCATCATATGTATTTACCAGCTTTGATGAAACCTGAACTTTCCTACACTCGCAGAATCCAAGTAGGTACATAGTTAAGGGCTTTGAAATACTCATTGAGGGAAACATCAGGTAATATTTACTAAGCAAACATATTGACCTCTGCACGCACACATGACAGAGATGCTTGGGATGGTAGGTGATTGTCCTGCTCACAGCAGCCACATTGACACTGCTACCTCTTGGTCGGGTGTGAAACTGGGCCTGCGTGTAACCGGCATAATGTACTGAAGAAGTACATGTGATGTGGTACCGGTGTAGGTGGACAGGCCATGCATTGCAGGAGTGCAAACATCCAATT
>CAUJGJ010000242.1:4261090-4298590 GCA_963170055.1 Halisarca cf. caerulea | reverse complement strand
AAAATCTTCTGAATCTTCTGAGACCACTCGCTCAATGGGTGTATTAGATTTGGACAAGAAAACAATAAGAAAACAAGCAAGCATGTTTGCATGTGTGCATGTGTCCCGTGTACTGTGCAAGCAAGCATGTTTGCATGCGTGCATGTGTCCCGTGTACTGTGCAAGCAAGCATGTTTGCATGCGTGCATGTGTCCCGTGTACTGTGCAAGCAAGCATGTTTGCATGCGTGCATGTGTCCCGTGTACTGTGCAAGCAAGCATGTTTGCATGCATGCATGTGTCCCGTGTACTGTGCAAGCAAGCATGTTTGCGTGTGTCATATAGTATATCTGTCGCAAGCATAGATGGAATTCCCGCCTGAAGATACATAGCTCAGGTCTGTGTAATGTTCGTTGAGGGAAGTGCCAGGTGGTGCGGTGGCATTGTGTTTGAAAACAAACATATATGGCTTCCGCACATGCCAGAAATTCATGGGATGATTTTAGAAGGTAGGTGATGGGCATATACACCAACCATACTCTGTATGCTGTATGTGTGTGTGTGTATATGCATACATGTGACATGATGTGTACGTGTGCGTGTATGTATATACACACACGTGTGTATGTGTGTGCTGTGTGTGTGTGTGTGTGTGTGTGTGTGTGTGTGTGTGTGTGTGCGCGTGTTTGTGTGTGTGTGTGTGTGTGTGTGTGTATGTGCATGTGTGTGTTGGTAGGACTCTTTAGCTTAAGGGTGGTCTCCCAAAGGGGTTCTTCTTTATCATAGGTCTAAACAGGAGAACAACACTACACAATCATATAAGTTCACTTTTGAACATGTGTAGACTATTGTATGCGCAAATGATTCTCAACTCTTCACATCACATGTTGTATGTGAAAAGCTGGTCGTCTCCCCTTGTGGTTGGATGATAACAGCCGATATTCTGCAGTTCGTTGACCTCAGTTGTATCTAATTTCACTGGAAGTCATTCCTATTAGCAGAAGCCAAACTGCACAGGTAAGCATAGCATTGCACAAGAGGCATGTGTGTGCTGTGTGCAGACTAGAGGGAGTGGTGTGCTGTGTGCAGACTAGAGGGAGTGGTGTGCTGTGTGCACTCTAGAGGGAGTGGTGTGCTGTGTGCACTCTAGAGGGAATGGTGTGCTGTGTGCAGACTAGAGGGAGTGGTGTGCCAGTGGTATTGGTGGGGCTACTGCATTGATCCAAGAATTTGGCTTTACTAACTTTTCGGTACTTATTAATTCAACTTTGATCCTTCTTCTTTCTCCTAAATCCCAGAAGTCTCCTACTAGTCCCTGCCCTACCCTAGCTAGTTTGGTGCAGTTGACCTGTCCTGAAAGTGAGGGAGGAGGTAGGTTAGCATTAAAATATGGCAGCTATTTTGGCCTGAGACATTCAATCACTTTGTTAGGAAGTCATTCTAAAGGTGTTCTTATCTCCCATGTACCTTACGTGTCCAGTGAGGTCTTGTCATTCTTCCACCTGGAAGAGGACAATAAAGTGGAATGATTTCGAGGAAGTGTAGGAAACAGGGGGCCTGGGGGTTATCGTGCATACAATTCTTGCTTGAGATGTAAAGAATTAAATATGTTGTGTGCATTGCAGTCGCTGCAGCAGTGGGAACAGTCTGCGCAGCTCCTCATGTGTGTAACAACACAACATTACCCACTCAGGGTTCTTTTGCGGGCACGGTGGGGGGTAAGGGTTATAGCACAGTGTAGAGATGAAAAGGGTTTGGTAGGTGTATGGTGTTGCTAGAGGTGGGTAACTAGGGGTCTGGGGCTTTCCTTCCCTAGGAAACTTTGAGGTTTTAGACTTTGACCATAGGCTGTTGTCTGAGGCTATTAAAACTACTCATGTAGGTTTGATTATGAGCAGATCACTGCTGTGTTACAGAGTGAAAGTCTAAAAGGGGCAACTGGTCAAGAAATCCTGGCTGGAGTCTGTGTACTAGACCAAGTATTGTTTTATACACATACATACACATATAACTTACATATAATAGCCTTATGTAGTATTATGTGCATATGACTTCATGCATGTTTTAGAACCGAATAGAGCAGCAGTTCGTCATGTTTCTGTGATTGATTGTTCTGAAACCCACACTGAGCCCAACTGTACACACTACCAGTCACTGAGCCCAACTGCACACACTACCAGTCACTGAGCCCAACTGCACACACTACCAGTCACTGAGCCCAACTGCACACACTACCAGTCACTGAGCCCAACTGCACACACTACCAGTCACTGAGCCCAACTGCACACACTACCAGTCACTGACATTAGTACAAAACAGTAATAACACATCAGTGATTTTGAAGTGAATATTTACAAAGCAAACTGAAATATAAATAACAATAAAATATTATTCATAAGGTGTGTTATAAATATATGAATAACATTTACAACACACACACAACAACAACAACAAGAACTGTTCACAGAAGCCTAAATTTCTTCCTGAACTGCTGAGCCTCTCCCTCAAGGAAAGCACAGTTGCTACTGTAGGAGATGGCATACGCATTGGGCAGAAGGGCAGTGAGGTAGGCACTCCTTCTTCCGTGACCGGGGTGGGTTGATAAATACTCGGGGATTTCATCCTCTGAGAATTGCTGAAATCTGTCCCAAATTCTAGGACCTGCTTTGGGGTCAAAGCAAGCTTTGGCAGCAATCATCAACCCAACCTCGTCAGCTTCCAGCTCCACCTTTCGGCTATGAGGGTATTTAAACAACATGGACATCAGACCGTCCTGCATCTTGTGTACCACGTAGGACAGGATATCGCTCTGCACCACAGCCCAAATTGCTGTGATGAATCCCAAGGAAAATATCTCCAAAACTCCCTGATGGCTGACAGCCTCCAGACCATGATGAAGAAGACAGTGAGCAATCTCGTGACCAAGTATGATGGCAACCTCGTCTTTGTCCTTGAGAGCTTTTAACATCCCAGTGAACATGAAAATCTCTCCACTGGGCAGCACAAAAGCATTGATGATGTCTTTATCCACCACATACAATTTCCAGTGCGTGCTCTCCATCTTCTCTGTGACACGGGTGGAGAGAAGTCTTTGCACAATCTCCTTGACATACTGGTAAGTGTTGGACTCCCGAGGTACTAAAGAGTCACTGAATGCCTCCATGTACGCATCCTTCTCTTCTTTAATGGATTCTTGTAAATCTGCTTCTTTAAACATGATGAACCGCCTTCTTCCTGTGATGGGGGTCTTCTCAAGATGGCTGACATAGTAGGAGAGGCCACAGACGCCCATCACTCCACCAACAGCGTAAAATGTACCTTTCATTCCACGCAACTTCTTGCTGTAGGCATCTTTTTTAGCTTGGGGTAGTTCCCTCCACCACGTTCTTATCCGTCTACCTAGCAATATCGCTGCAATTCTCCCGAACCCTTTCACGATGGGGATCATGAAACCGGCAGTTCGCGTTTGAGTTATCTCTGGAAATTTTGGAACATTCCTGGGCCTTATCAAGCCTACACTTCTCAGTGGAGTACGAAAAGTTAGTCGCCACATCAAGCGCACTTGAATTGAACCAAAGGAAAGCGGCGGTACGGGGGAAATCCCTCTAGGAGCCGATTGCGATAAAACGCGTCAGTCAAATGGCGTCTATGGACCTTAGAAGATAATAAACACTGGATGTCGAGTGGTATAAGCTAAGTATATGTATAGCCCAGGATGTTAAACCTCAGAAAGAAGATTGAACAAGATAAAGAAAAGAAATTACCACAAAGGAGACTTTCCTTACGGTCCCAATTGCTTGCTAAAGGTAGATTATGGTGTACACTCTCATCCTACGCAGCACGCGGAATTTCACTGTCCTATTTTTCCTTCTTTAGAAATTCCTGATATCGGAGCCAACACTCCTCGTAAGACAGTGCATACATATGTGTTTAGCTGTCCTATCAAAGTAGTAGTGTTTTAATTATCTACCTAGATCTGTCTCTCTTTGTTTTTTCCCCTCCCTCCCTCCCTCCCTCCTAGCCACCTGTAGCGTGGTGTTCAGTGATCCAGACAATCTTCGATCGTTCTCCATCGTGGTCTCCCCAGGTAAGCTAAGAGGTGATTGCTTATCTTGACTGTGCCTGATGTCTTAGACCTCAGAGCCACCAGTCAGCCAACTTTGTTGTTTGTGCATGTAGGGGGTTGTGATAGCTACCCTAACCATTGCCTAGCAACCTTTCCGTACCACTGCAGATCAAGGGTTTTGGAAGAATGGGAGGTTCTTCTTTGATATCACAATACCTGAAGAATACAACATGAAAGTGAGCATTCTTTTCCTGTCCACCACTCTTGAACACTTCCACTCACTCTTATTACCCCCATCCTCCACACATCCCCACTCCCACCATCCTCCACACATCCCCACTCCCACCATCCTCCATACATCCCCACTCCCACCATCCTCCACACATCCCCACTCCCACCATCCTCCATACACCCCCACTCCCACCATCCTCCATACATCCCCACTCCCACCATCCTCCACACATCCCCACTCCCACCATCCTCCACACATCCCCACTCCCACCATCCTCCACACATCCCCACTCCCACCATCCTCCACACATCCCCACTCCCACCATCCTCCACACATCCCCACTCCTACCTCCCCCTCCCCCCATGTGTGCCTTATTCAGCCTCCTCATGTTGTGTGTCGGACAAAAGTTTGGCACCCTAACATTGCGATATCTGATGGAGGAGTCTGCCTGAGGTGTGTTGGGTCTCTTTCAATGTTGAAGTTCTAGTCCATACTACTCTTACTGCCACTCTATGATCTCTTATACACACACACACACACACACACACACGCACGCACGCACGCACACACACACACACACACACACACACACACACACACACACCACATCACGCACACACACACACACACACACACACTCACCACATCACGCGCGCGCGCACACACACACACACACACACCAGCTTGTTGAGGACTGGTACTATTGATGGAATGGGGTGGACTCCAGCTAGAACACTCAAGGTACTTTCCACATTGTTTTTATCTCAACGAGGGTTCCATAGGGTTATTGTGTGTAAACACTGATGGGTGTGTCAATACTAATGGGTGTGTCAACACTGACGGGTGTGTCAACACTGATGAGTGTGTCAATACCAATGGGTGTGTCAATACCAATGGGTGTGTCAATACTGCTGGGTGTGTCAATACCGATGGGTGTGTCAATACTGATGGATGTGTCAATACTGCTGGGTGTGTCAACACTGATGGGTGTGTCAACATTGATGGGTGTGTCAATACTGATGGGTGTGTCAATACTAATGGGTGTGTCAATGCTGATGGGTGTGTCAATACTGCTGGGTGTGTCAACACTGATGGGTGTGTCAACACTGATGGGTGTGTCAATGCCAATGGGTGTGTCAATACTAATGGGTGTGTCAACATTCATGGGTGTGTCAACACTGATATGTGTGTCAAATGATGAGTGTAATCTTTCCCTTTCCCAGGAGGTTGTATGGGGAATAGACTCTCTGTTTTCAGACCTCCTCAATCCGGATGACCCACTAAATGTGGAAGCAGCTGAGCAGTATCGAAGAGACCAGGAGGGCTTCAAGAGAAAGGTCAAGCACTACATCCAGCAAGAACGTTATCGATGATTGGCTGATTAGCTGGATCAATTGTATTATAAGAAATTTCAGTGCATATTTTCTTGTTCTTTGTTCCATTGCATGTTTGTGTCTACTATCACGCTCTCGAGACAAACGAGGTTTGCTGGCGGTCGGTGGTTGTGCTCCGCTTGTCGCTCGCTGGGTGGGGTCGTGTGCCGACCACACCCATTCATGTTGAGAACAGCAAAACAAGTTTGAGAAGTTAATGAATAATTCATGAGAAAGAAATGGGCTCTACCCCGAGCAAGCCAGCGTATTCAGCGAAAACAGGTTATTTTTTGTACATTTTACTCGCTCTTTGTGTGTGTGTCCTCCAATGTGCAGCAATGTAAGCTGGCCTGTCGGAGTAACGAAATGCCACCGTCTGTTTGTAGTTCACGTAAATGTCACATCGGATCAAAGTTCCGGGCGTTCTTCTGGCGGGAATGGATCTTGGACGACCGTTAGAGCGGCGGCTGCCGGAGAGATAAAAGAGCTTTTGACCAAACTAAAGAGAGACGAGTACCCTTCGCCTTCTGAGCTTCGAGTGACGTTGGAACATGTTCTTCACATCCTGTCACCCACGACGATCGAGCAGGCTAGCTCTCAACCGCCCATTGCCTCCAGGGAACTTGCTGACGATGTGTCCAACGTCTCCAGCTCGTAAGTTAGCTAGAACGCGGGTTTTTATTGTTATCCTTATTTCTGCTTTACAATCACATACATAATGTGATTGATGGACTGACACCACACAGGGCTTGGTGTAGCCAGAGTAAAACTATTACAGTGGTATGAAAGTTGGGAGGTGGAGAGAAGAATTACAGAGTAATGTGGGGTGGGTAGAAGGTGCTTGAAAGCAACATGATGTGTACTGTGGACACTGATAACATGAGGTAAGAATAGCCGTGTGGGGTTGGGAGTGGCAGGTAACTTGCAACTTTTGTGCGTTTTGTTTTGTGTGTTTGGGGAGCAAAGCAGTGTCGAATCTAGACTATTGTGTATGTGTGTGGGGGGGGTTGTTTACTGGCTCCTTCTGTGTGTGGAGGGGTGTTTACTGGCTCATTCTGTGTGTGTGCGGGGGGGGGGGGGGGGGGGGGGTTGTTTACTGGCTCCTTGTGTGGGGGGGTTGTTTACTGGCTCATTCTGTGTGTGGGGGGGGGGTTGTTTACTGACTCATTCTGTGTGTGTGGGGGGGGGGGGTTGTTTACTGGCTCCTTCTGTGTGTGGGGGGGTGTTTACTGGCTCCTTGTGTGTGGTGGTGGGGTTGGTTACTGGCTCCTTCTGTGTGTGGGGGTGGGGTTGTTTACTGGCTCTTTCTGTGTCTGGGGGGTGTTTACTGGCTCCTTGTGTGTGGGGGTGGGGTGGGGTTGTTTACTGGCTCCTTGTGTGTGTGGGTGGGGTTGTTTACTGGCTCCTTCTGTGTGGGGGGGTTGTTTACTGGCTCCTTCTGTGTGTGGGGGTGGGGTTGTTTACTGGCTCCTTCTGTGTGGGGGGTTGTTTACTGGCTCATTCTGTGTGTTGGGGGTGTTTACTGGCTCCTTCTGTGTGTGTGTGTGGGGGGGGGGGGGGGTTGTTTACTGGCTCCTTCTGTGTGTGGGTTGTTTACTGGCTCCTTCTGTTATGCCACGGATACTCTAATCTACCTGTGAACACAGAGAGAGCTTTTGTGCTGTGGACAAATACAAACGGAAGTACATCGTTGACGCATGCAAATGATTTCAAGGCACTTCGGTGGAACCTGACATTTTGAAGACAACATAAATCCAGTTGATTTGTTCTTTGTAGAGAGGTTTTCCTCTTTGAGAGGTTCAAAATGTATTGTAGGAATTATACTGGGACCGTAAGTGGTGTCTTTGTAGAGAGGTTTGTTGCACTATGCCCTTATTTGGGAGCCGGAGTCCACTATCAGAGGATCCACTGCATAGTTCATAACATGATTATTATCTGCGCTTTGATCTGTGCCTCCATCTGTGCCTCCATCTGTGCCTCCATCTGTGCCTCCATCTGTGCCTCCATCTGTGCCTCAATCTGTGCCTCCATCTGTGCCTCAATCTGTACCTCCATCTGTGCCTCAATCTGTACCTCCATCTGTGCCTCCATCTGTGCCTCAATCTGTACCTCCATCTGTGCCTCAATCTGTACCTCCATCTGTGCCTCCATCTGTGCCTCCATCTGTGCCTCCATCTGTGCCTACATCTGTGCCTCAATCTGTGCCTCCATCTGTGCCTCCATCTGTGCCTCCATCTGTGCCTCCATCTGTGCATAAGTTGTGGAGGTTCTTTGACAGGCTAAATTTAGTTTGTAGACGCTTCATCTTTGAACAGACCCATGTCACTTGTTTGATGACGAACTGTGACATGTGTTATCCTACAAGAGAAATCATCTACAAACGGTCACTTTGTGTGTTTATGAGCATTAATCTAGACTTGCTGGGAATAAGCAAGGCATTCCCCACGGGTGCGCACACACACACACACACACACACACACACACACACACACACACACACACACACACACACACACACACCAGTAACTCTACTGATGGGGTTTTCCTATCCAGGTATGTACATGGATCTACCTATCTCTTTGTGTATGTACTGTGCCTCTGGCCTTCCAGTGGCACAAACTATCAGTTATGATGTGTGCTTTGACTGGTCACTTTAGGAAAGTGTCCAGTGAACTGGAAGAAATCAAGGAGGATGAAGTGAGGGCATGGTTAGAGACCACATTCACACAGAAGGATTCCTCCTTCAAGAAGCCTCAAACAGCAGCTGGTAAATTCAAGTCTGCTGCCACTTTGGTTCTGTACGGCAAGTACATGAACAGGTTAGACTACCTGGTAGTGCACAGTTCGGCTTGTGTGATTTTTCAGTTTGTGCTTGTTGATCCTTGGTGTGTGTGTGTGTGTGTGTGTGTGTGTGTGTGTGTGTGTGTGTGTGTGTGTGTTTGTGTGTGTGTGCGTGTGCGCGCGCGTGTGTGTGTATATGTGTGTGTATATGTGTGTGTATATGTGTGTGTGTGTGTGTGTGTGTGTGTGTGTGTGTGTGTGTGTGTGTGTGTGTGTGTGTGTGTGTGTGTGTGTGACCATTATCCACATACAAAAGTGACCTCTCACCATACCTTCACCCTCAACACTGCAGATGGTACCAGGAAGTCTCTCTTCAATCACACTGTCCTCCCAAAGTAGCCAGATACTTCAAGGTAGGCTCTCTCTCTCTGTCAGTAACTTTGCAATCTGGTTTCCGTAACACTTGGTCTCTCAACTTGTTGTTTGTTGATTTGTGGAAACAGGACAAAATTGACTGTTGGGGCTTTGACATGCTCCATGTTGAGACACTCACGGAGAGATCTCCTCTGAGGTACGTGGCGTTTGAGCTGTTCAGGATCCATGAACTCTTCAAGAAATTTGAAGTGAGTATTTCCTCAAGGAATGTTTGTCCTGGATGCGACATGCAAAGAATACCTTGTCTTCTTTGGGTAGATTACTGCAAGTTGTCTTGACAACTTTCTTGTCAGCATGGAAAATGGCTACCATCACCATAACAACCCCTACCACAACTCAACTCATGCCAGTGATGTTGTTCAGACTCTGCACTACTTCTTCACCAATCTGGGTATTACTGAAGTGAGACGTCACATGACTAAAACATGACTGTAGCATGATGTCTGTGTGATTATCATGTGATTTGTATAATTTTACCACATACGTATGCATGTGATTATCATATGGCCCAAGTTTGATTGTCACATATTATTTTATCACATGATGGTCACATGATGTGCATCCTGGTTCCTATAGTGGTTCACCCCTCTGGAGCTGCTGGCGGGACTCCTGGCGGCTGTGATCCATGACGTGGAGCACACGGGAACCACAAACAACTTCCACATCCAGTCCAACACAGATCTTGCTCTCCTCTACAACGACCGCTCGGTGCTAGAGAACCACCACCTCTACTATGCCTTCAGTCAGATGAAACAACCCGATAAGAACATTCTGAAAAACCTATCACAAGATGACTTCCGGTGAGTAGCCTCTACCATAGGTTGCCTTCCACGTTAACAGACACCATTCCTCCGCTCCTTTTGAATTCCCTCACATGGACATGGCTTAAACAAGGACACCTCAGGACAGCTTACTGTGGTCCAAATGGTGTCCTCATTATAGAGGTTCCACTGTACAGGACTGTTTACTGTGGTCCAAATGGTGTCCTCATTATAAAGGTTCGACTGTACAGGACTGTTTACTGTGGTCCCAATGGTGTCCTTATTACAGAGGTTCCACTGTACAGGACTGTTTACTGTGGTCCCAATGGTGTCCTCATTATAGAGGTTCCACTGTACAGGACTGTTTACTGTGGTCCCAATGGTGTCCTCATTATAGAGGTTCCACTGTACAGGACTGTTTACTGTGGTCCCAATGGTGTCCTCATTATAGAGGTTCCACTGTACAGGACTGTTTACTGTGGTCCCAGTGGTGTCCTCATTATAGAGGTTTCACTGTACAGGACTGTTTACTGTGGTCCCAATGGTGTCCTCATTATAGAGGTCTTCTGTAGTTGTGGCTTGGCATACATATAAATCAATATTAATGCTATCCTCTCCAATGTCCAGCACTGTTCGTAGCCTGGTGGTGGACATGGTACTAGCCACAGACATGTCCAGACACTTTGAGCAGATCAAGACACTCAGAGGAGTCCTCTCCCATCAGGACAGGTTTGTCTTCTCATCTCATTGGGTAATTTCCGTTTAAATGTCGGTTCTCTGCCTGCCCGCAGCACGGTGGTACCCAGTCTGGACAGAAGTAAGGTCTTGTGTTTGATGCTGCACTGTGCCGACATCTCTCACCCCGCCAAGCCTTGGGAGGTCCACAAGGAGTGGACACTACGGCTGATAAATGAGTTCTTCAGACAAGGCGACATGGAGAAAGAGCTGGGCAGACAGTGCTCCCCGCTCTGTGACCGCAACACAACACTCATACCAGAGAGCCAAATAGGTGTGTTCTGTTCCCAGATCTTATTGCCAGCACACCTTACGTGAAGGGTGTCCCACAGGGGATGGGCAGGGGGGCCAAGTGTAGTTGTCAAATTCAGGAGGGAACATCCCATAGCCTTATGGCAAATGAATGATCAACGTTGCAATTTCCATATGGGGAGGAACACCCCACCTCCACACACACCCGAAAGACATCATGATGTTTTAGTCCCAGTTGGATTCTTTAACTGCTTGTGTAACTGTAACACACGTCCCATTGGATCTGTCAATATTGGCATGGGTGTGTCTGGGGGTGGGGTTGGTTGCTGTGATTGCTCTGAATTCTTTACTCTCTGGTTGTGTGTAGGATTTATTGATATCATCGTAAGTCCAAGTTTTGAGCTATTCAGTGATATTGTGGAGGTCACACGGATGTCATGTGACTCAGTCCCAGCATCCCCTGTCAACTGGGGCTCCATTCTCCAACAAAATAAACAGAAATGGAAGGACCAGTGCAAGGGTAAGGAGAACTCGTGTTTGCAGAATTTTGGGTGGCCATCTTATTCCCATCAGTGTAAGAGACATGATCATCCATCTTATAGTACAGTTAGTGTGGAAGAGCCACCTGTCTATAGAGACCACTCCCGTCAGGGGGGGACCTAGTCAGCTGGCACAGCTTGAGCCATGCCAAAACCAGACCTATCCCACAGCTGTACCAGACAGCTACCAGACCTATCCCACAGCTGTACCAGACAGCTACCAGACCTATCCCACAGCTGTACCAGACAGCTACCAGACCCATCCCACAGCTGTACCAGACAGCTACCAGACCCATCCCACAGCTGTGCCAGACAGCTACCAGACCCATCCCACAGCTGTGCCAGACAGCTACCAGACCCATCCCACAGCTGTACCAGACAGCTACCAGACCCATCCCACAGCTGTACCAGACAGCTACCAGACCCATCCCACAGGTGTACCAGACAGCTACCAGACCCATCCCACAGCTGTACCAATGGCCGGTTGCTGTCTCCACCTCTGAATGTAGGCTACCCCCTCAGCTAGTGGTGTTGATACACAAGTTCCACATGTTTATGAACATAGCATTGTGCTTCCCTGCCTGTTGGCGTATGCAGACATGTTTTGCTGTAGGATTTTGTCATAAACACAGGAGTGGTTTGTGTTTAGGAATGACACAGAAACAAGATGGCCGCCTATACTTGAGAACCAAACTTATAGCCAGAAAACTAGTACCATATGATCTATAAACTATATGGAATCTCCAAAACTATTGTTATTGCCACAATAAAAGTGAAATGCTTTGTTGTTTTCTCTTGTAACGTGTGGTATGTTTGTTGCTAGGTGGCAGTGACAGTGATGTTGGATCGGGGGATCAGGCTGGCCATGTGAAGACTGTTGAGTGCTTAACAACCAGCGTTGTCAAGGAGCGCAAGCTAAGCCGTGTGGAGACCAGCAAGGACGGAAGTGCAAAGGTCATTGAAACTGTTCACAGAACACAGGAGGAGAGGAGAATCGAAATTGAGCACTAACTTCCCTTCCTAATTACTCTCGTCATATGTACTTCCAACAATAAATTTTTAATTCTTTGTGCATAATTTTTGTCATTTTTCATATACATTCATGATCACACATTGTTTGCCTGCTACATCCGTTTAGAGTGGGCAGGTCTATTTCAGCTGTGTCACACACACACACACACACACAAGCACGCGCGCGTGCACACACATACGTACACACACACACACATACGCGCGCGCGCACACACACACACACACATGCACACATATGGAGAAAGAGACTGACTTCATACTATGCTCTATCAAAGGCTCATTGTCAGTTGACAGTAACTGATCAAATAAGTAAAATCAATTCTAAGTGAAGTCTACATCATACAAGTCTACATCGTACAAGTCTACATCGTACAAGTCTACATCATACAAGTCTACATCGTACAAGACTACATCATACAAGTCTACATCGTACAAGTCTACATCGTACAAGTCTACATCATACAAGTCTACATCGTACAAGTCTACATCATACAAGTCTACATCGTACAAGACTACATCATACAAGTCTACATCGTACAAGTCTACATCATACAAGTCTACATCGTACAAGACTACATCGTACAAGTCTACATCGTACAAGTCTACATCGTACAAGTCTACATCGTACAAGTCTACATCGTACAAGTCCACATCGTACAAGTCTACATCGTACAAGTCTACATCGTACACATAAACAGAGAATTTAGAGAATAAAATCAACTTGTGAAGTTATTGCACAGAGCAGTCCATGAAGCCAAACTCCACACTACATTGTCAGGTCCTGCACACACAGTGAGCAGTACACCACACTGTCCACAGAATGTGTGCTGAAGACTAGAGTTTGGACATGTGTTCAGGAGAATGGGGAGGGCTGCTAAACTGCTCCGCCCCTGTCCTTCCCATTGCCACCACAATGGATACACAAACATGTGAGGTTGCTGCAGTCTGGCATCTGTAGACTACACTGACAGCTCCAGCAGCGAAGAGTGGGACAGCTGCTGCACAGGGAAGATAGATCCGGGAGCTTACAGCAGGTGGCACACCACTGTCTGCACCCGCCACACCAGAGGGAGCATTGCTGTAGAGGAGGGATGGATATTAGGTCACTACACTAGTCATCATGGGATGGATACATCAATCAAATGTAAACATTGTGGGATGGATCCATCAATCACATGTAAATATCATGGGATGGATCCATCAATCACATGCAAACATTGTGGGATGGATCCATCAATCACATGTAAACAATGTGGGATGGATCCATCAATCAGATGCAAACATTGTGGGATGGATCCATCAGAGGTAAACATCACTAGATTGATACATCACACGTGAACAGCACTGTGTGGAGCCATAACAGACACCATGTAGCAGGAAATTTTCATTGGATTTTAATTTCGCACTTTCCATGAGCAGTGCCCAACTCGTGAAAATTTATTCTGCCATTGTTTGCTGGCAGCCACTACAGCTGTGCCCCATGTATTTCGGATACTGCATATGTTTCACTCTCTTCGTTGATGGTTTGAACCTGCGTATGGATTCTCTGTCATACAACAGAAGGGGTCTTTGAGCGCCATTGTCCCCCCCCCCCCCCCCCCGCTACAATGCAGATTTAACAAGGAAGTGTGCAAGGTTGACACCGGTATAGTTCACTAGACAAATGCAAGCTAAGATGGCTGAGTACACTTCCCTTCACGGAAACAAAGCAACAGCCCACTGATTCTCCAAAGAATTGTGGTTGCCATCAATGGAAAGGAACGCACAAAAGTTCAATCTCACAAAAACATATTCTGACGACTTCTTTGAAGATGTGTGAAAATTTTCATCCCTGCTATACGATGAACATTGGATGGCACGATAAGGAGTATCAATTGTAAGTAAACATCAGCACATGGGATCACCATGGGATGAACACATCAAAAACAAAACTACTATGGGATGGATCTATCACTTTGAGTGAATGAATCACATGTAGACATCATGGGATGGACTCTGCAAAACACTGTATGTCAGGAAATTTTTGCGGCTAATAAATTTCGTGGTTTTCACAGTTGGACAGGATCCACGAAATTATTCATTCATGAACATTAATGAAAAAATGGCTGTTGACGGGATTGTTTACCAATTTGGTCATAGGATTTGTTTGCATGCAAGGATTAATTATACATTGTAATTTGCTTAGATTCTTAGTTTGACGTTTCCTTGAGTTTGATTTGTTAAGCTTAAAGAACGTAGCGACGCATGAATCTTTGTCAATAGTCCTCAAACTTCCACGACGTTAGCAAAGACAAAGAGCCACTATAGTTCACCTTATAGATTTGCAGTTTCATTCTTAAAAGATTAGAGTACTAACTGTATCTATAGGATTAACAAGTTAAGACACAATTTCGTTCATTAGGATAGGTAAGCACTTGGAAAACAAGAGAGGAACTATTTTTGTACAAACTCCAACCAGAGACAGCGAATTTTTCTAATCCACGAAAATTTATGACCCCCAAAAATAAAGCTAGCCGCGAAATTTCCTGACATACGGTATGCATACACCATGGGATGGACTGTTTCCATGGGGACAATTCACAGGGACTATTTACAATGGGATGGATCTCAAATGCACAACAACCGATATGTAAATTGCATGATGATGTGATGGTCATGGTAGCACAGTGAACTGCAACAAACACAGAGAAGACACAGGAAACCACAAAGACAACGTGAACAGTTTCTGCTACCAATGCACAAACAAAACAACCTACTCAGATGGTCACACACTGACAGACATCAAACAGGCTTCACAGGAGCTCACCTGTTTGCTAGGGCACACAGTGTCAAGACAAGTGTCTACACTCGGTAGCTGGCAGTCTGTACACTCAGCTGCCTTCAAACAGCACTGCTTACAGGAGGGGCAACTTGAGCAGTACAGACACTCCATACACTGGCACTTTGGGGCACACTTCTGTGGATGGACAGGGAGAGGGAGATGTGTGTACCGTGAAGCATTTTAGCACAAAACCCCAGGGACTGGTGTAAAATGTTCATTACATCAGAATTTCATATCATGAGAATGAACAGGAATACCCTGAGGAGTGAGAGAGTCTATTGCTGCTTTTACGTTATGCGGAAATTCATCCAAACGGCAATTTTGTGTTAACAGGGTTCCACTGTCCGCTTGGGTTGATGAGTTTACCAACAAATTTTTATCTAATATAACCCAATCAATTTGCAAAACAGCAAACATCTTGTTTATAATTGTCCATTAAGAATGGACAGTTTACCTTTGTGACGAGCCTCAAAACGAAGAAGAATACAATAAGGCCTGTGATGTACACGGCTAGAACCCCACAAACGACGGCAGCTATAGGGACAGCGTCGGGCGTCCCTGAGGCGGGAACCACTGGTGTGGTTGGAGGAGTAAAGGTTGCGAGTGTTACCTGAGAGGAAAGAAAGACAAGATGAAAAACATGTTCGCTGTTGTTCCTTTGCAACACAGTTTTTTATTTGCGCATGTAAATTTCAACAGCAGATGTACATTCTCCCGCCAATAGCGTCACGTACCTCAGCCATACCCGCACTGGTCGTCTGTAGGCCGCCATTACTTTCTTGACAACTGTAGACTAGTGGATGTGAAAGGGAAAATATGGCGTCCGATGGGTAAGTTATTGCGAAGATCTCTAATGATTCCACGTGTTAACCCGCGATATGTACATTCCCTGTTTCTACTCGCAGAGATTCGGACATGACGAGTAGCACAGAAGTCAAAATGGAACCTCTTCTACCAACAGAGCCTGGAAATTCGGACAAACCAGCTCCTTTTGTGTCCATAACTGAGAATATTTACCTCAAAGAAAAGCAGTCGAGTAAAGAGAGAAAGAAAGCTAAAAAGATGGTGTGCGAATGCACTTTCGACCCGCGTACGGACGATCCATCGAATGCTTGCGGATCCGATTGTCTGAATCGTCTGTTGATGATGGAATGGTGTGTGTGTGAGGGGGTGAGGATTGTGCACGTGAGGAAGTGGGGGAGTTGGTGGATGTGGGAGATTGGGGAGGATGGAGGAGGTGTACATGTTGGGTGGGAGGGGGAAGTTAGAGCATGGAGGGAGATGGACTGATGGCAAGTGGGGAGTGGGAGGGTAGGAGGAGGGGCTAGTGGGGGAGTGGGAGGGTAGGAGGAGGGGCTAGTGGGGGAGTGGGAGGGTAGGAAGAGGGGCTAGTAGGGGAGTGGGAGGGTAGGAGGAGGGGCTAGTGGGGGAGTGGGAGGGTAGGAGGAGGGGCTAGTGGGGGCGTTGGAGGGTAGGAGGGGCTAGTGGAGGAGTGGGAGGAGCTAAAGTATGTGGACAGAGGTCAGGTGTGTCCGTTCACAAATGTGTAACAATTTAGTGTTGACTGTAGTCAGTGGATACCATGTCAACCAGGTTTTGTCTTTTCTCTTTGTTCAGTGGTAGCAGATGTCCGTGTGGGCAGGCCTGCTCTAACAGGAGGTTCCAAAAGGCAGAGTACGCCAATGCAGAAGTCTTCAAGACAGAGAACAAGGGCTGGGGATTGAGGGCTCTGCAGGACATCCCAGTGTTAGTTCATGTAGCCTCAGTCAGTACTTACAGTCACTTCTTGCATAGACACTACTAGTGTCTGTGCTTATTGTACCGCTTGTCCTTGTCTTTGTGTACAGTAGAATACCAGTACAGGTCCATGTGTGTGTGAGCATTATTACTGAATGTACACAACCTGGTATGTATCACTGCTGTCTGTGCCTGTATTGATGTTGTCTGTGCCTATATTCATGCCGTCTGGTGCCTGTATTAATGCTGTCTATGCCTGTATTGATGCTGTCTGTGCCTGTATTGATGCTGTCTGTGCCTATATTCATGCCGTCTGGTGCCTGTATTGATGCTGTCTGTGCCTGTATTGATGCTGTCTGGTGCCTGTATTGATGCTGTCTGTGCCTGTATTGATGCTGTCTGGTGCCTGTATTAATGCCGTCTGGTGCCTGTATTGATGCTGTCTGGTGCCTGTATTGATGCTGTCTGTGCCTGTATTGATGCTGTCTGTGTCTGTATTAATGCCGTCTGGTGCCTGTATTGATGCTGTCTGTGCCTGTATTGATGCTGTCTGTGCCTGTATTGATGCTGTCTGTGCCTGTATTGATGCTGTCTGTGCCTGTATTGATGCCGTCTGGTGCCTGTATTGATGCTGTCTGTGCCTGTATTGATGCTGTCTGTGCCTGTATTGATGTTGTCTGTGCCTGTATTGATGCTGTCTGTGCCTGTGTTGATGCCGTCTGGTGCCTGTATTGATGCCGTCTGGTGCCTGTATTGATGCTGTCTGTGCCTGTGTTGATGCCGTCTGGTGCCTGTGTCACTTTCGTTTCCTTTCACCACCAGTGACACCTTTGTGATGGAATATTGCGGTGAGGTGTGTTCAGCAGAGGAGTTTGTGCGAAGGAAGAAGGAGTACCACCAAGATCACAGGAGACATTACTACTTCATGTCCCTCAAGTCAGATGAGGTGAGTCCTTGCTGGTGTGTGTGTGTGTGTTTGTGTGTGTGTGTGTGTGTGTGTGTGTGTGTGTGTGTGTGTGTGTGTGTGTGTGTGTGTGTCTGTGTCTTGTGTGTATATGAGTGTGTGTGTGTGTGTGTGTGTGTGTGTGTCTGTGTCTGTGTCTTGTGTGTATATGAGTGTGTGTGTGTGTGTGTGTGTGTGTGTGTGTGTGTGTGTGTGTGTGTGTGTGTGTGTGTGTGTGTACATGACTGTCTGTGTGCATATACGTTTTGTGATGTACCTTGTTCCATCGCAGATACTGGATGCCACTCGTAAAGGTAATCTTTCTCGCTTCATCAACCACAGCTGTGATCCAAACTGTGAGACTCAAAAGGTATGACATTTTTTACCCTGCAAGTGTGTGTGTGTGTGTGTGTGTGTGAGTGTGTGTGTGTGTGTGTGTGTGTGTGTGTGTGTGTGTGTGTGTGCATGTGTGCGTGTGTGCGTGTGTGTGTTTGTGTGTGTGTGTGTGTGTGTGTGTGTGTGTGTGCATGTGTGCGTACAAGAATAATGAATGTAGCTGTCATCCTTTGTGCCTTGTGCTTGCTGTGTGTTATTGTGCACATTGGGGTACGCATGTGCATGGAATTTTATTACTAAGTCAAAGATCTTAGTCGGTTTTAGCTGAAAAAGAAAAAAAAATTGTCATTTTTTTATTTCCCTTCCCTTCCTTGTGTGTTGTAATGGCTCATCTGTATATTATATTTATATATATATATCATGAGTGCCTCCAGCTGTACCTCTCCAGTTGTACCCCTCCAGCTGTACCTCTCCAGCTGTACCCCTCCAGCTGTACCCCTCCAGCTGTACCTCTCCAGCTGTACCCCTCCAGCTGTACCTCTCCAGCTGTACCCCTCCAGCTGTACCTCTCCAGCTGTACCTCTCCAGCTGTACCCCTCCAGCTGTACCCCTCCAGCTGTACCCCTCCAGCTGTACACCTCCAGCTGTACCCCTCCAGCTGTGCACCTCCAGCTGTAGACCTCCAGCTGTACCCCTCCAGCTGTGCACCTCCAGCTGTATATGTATGTACATGTTTATGTATTCCCTTGCTCTGCAGTGGACCGTCAATGGCCTACTAAGAGTTGGGTTCTTCTCAGTCCAACCCATTAAATATGGACAAGAACTGACTTTTGATTACAAGTTTGAAAGATTTGGGTGAGCATGGCCATCTCAGTGTATGACATCTCCGTGAGATGTTAATGGGCAAATCCCTATCCTTACAGAGAAGTGGCACAGAAGTGTTTCTGTGGGTCTGCTAATTGCAGGGGCTTCCTTGGTGGGTCTCGTCCCAAGGACTCGAAGAAAGGTGAGCTACCCAACTGCCTTGAATTCTCAGCTGTTGTAGGTTCGAGTATGTTATACCAGGAGTTGGGGGTATTGTCTGCAGCACCTCACGTCTGCATGCACCTCACGTCTGCATGCAGCACCTCACGTCTGCATGCACCTCACGTCTGCATGCACCTCACGTCTGCATGCACCTCACGTCTGCATGCACCTCACGTCTGCATGCACCTCACGTATGCATGCACCTCACGTCTGCATGCACCGCATGTCTGCATGCACCGTAAGTCTACATGCAGTGAGTAAACTTGGACTGACAGATATTGTTTTGTGTCTATCCCAGTGGAACCAGTCATTGTCAAGGGAACAAAGATGAGGGAGGAAGTATTTGAGGAAGCCCTAGATGAGGTGGGGAGGTTGTGGTATGTACGTACGTGTGTGTACTACATGAGACATACGGTATTCCCTTGTCTGTAGATGGAACAGACAATTTATGACATTGTTGGACATCGAATGAAATTGACTCATCAGAAACAGGTTCTTCCTCTTTCACGTGCCATGATACAAGCAGAGTCGTCCAAACATCGAATCATGTTTCTGAAAGTACTGCAAGTATGTTTGTGTTGGGCCATCTGTTCACATTGTGTGCTTGTGGCTGTGTTGTCTCCGCCTCTTGTTCTAGTTGTCTTTTACTCTTCCCTCCCTTTCCCCTCCCTCTCTCCTCCTCCCTCCCTCCCTCCCTCTTTCTCTCTCTCTTCTTCCCTCCCTTCCTCTCTCCCTCCCCTCTCCCTTTCTCCTTCTTCTCCATCTCCCCTCCCCTCCCCCTCCTCTCTCTCTCCCTCTCCCCCCTCCCTCTCCCAGGGTACCAGTGATGCAGCATGTCTGAAGCGGTTTCTCTCATACCAAGGTCTCCCCCTCATTTGGAGCTGGATGGTGGACTCCACAGATCTTCCTCTGGACAAGAGAATAGAGATACAGCTGCAAGTGTGTGTGTGTGTGTGTGTGTGTGTGTGTGTGTGTGTGTGTGTGTGTGTTGTGTGTGTGTGTGTGTGTGTGTGGGCATATTCTGTACCCAACCTCAGATGTCCTCATAGCAAGTACTTAGGTGGTTGTTACACTTGTTACTTCAATGTTCACAGCTCCTGCGTACACTGAAGTGCCTGCCAGTGACTTCGAGGAATCAACTAGAGGAGAACAGGATTTTGTCTCTGGTTGAGAAGTGGTCCAAGGAAGATGTGGGAAGCTATAGACGACAGGCTGTGGACACTGTCCTGCTGAAGAAGGAGGTGTCAACAGACTTAACACATACAATGAAGTTGGAGCCAGTTAGCTCCATCCGTACAGATGAGGAGGAGCTTGTAGACTCCACCCTCCCAACTGACAACCCTGTATATCCCACACATCTAACAAAGCACCCAATAGACGACACCCACCTGAAGGAAGACCCTGTAGACCACGCCCATCTCACTGACTATTCTGTAGACCTTACCCACCGAACAGAGGACCCAGTAAACCACACCCACACAAAGGAGGATCCAGTAGACCACACCCATTCAAAGGAGGATCCAGTAGACCACACCCACACAAAGGAGGATCCAGTAGACCACACCCATTCAAAGGAGGACCCAGTAGACCACACCCACACAAAGGAGGATCCAGTAGACCACACCCACACAAAGGAGGATCCAGTAGACCACATCCTTCCAAAAGAGGGCCAGTTAGACCACACCCATTCAAAGGAGGACCCAGTAGATCACACCCATTCAAAGGAGGATCCAGTAGATCACACCCATTCAAAGGAGGATCCAGTAGATCACACCCACACAAAGGAAGATCCAGTAGATCACACCCACACAAAGGAGGATCCAGTAGATCACACCCACCCAAAGGAGGACCCAGTAGATCACACCCACACAAAGGAGGATCCAGTAGATCACACCCATTCAATGGAGGACCCAGTAGAACACACTCATTCAATGGAGGACCTCGTAGACCACACTTACCAAGCAGAGGACACAGTAGGCCACACCCACCTACAGGATGGCCCAGTGGACTTAATTTATTCAACACAGGATCCTATGGACCACACCCCTCTGAAAGTCAACTCTATGGAGCACACCTCCCCGACGGACAACTCTATGGACCGCACCTCCCAGATGGATGATTCTATGGAGCATGTACCCCTGGTAAGGGACCCTATGGAGCACACCTCCCTTGTTGAGAACTCAGTATACCATGTCTCCCCGAGAGAGGACTCTGGGAGCCACACTCCTTCAATAGAAGACCCCATGGACAACTCCTCCTTGACAGAGGACACTATTGACCACACCTCTCCAATTGAGGATCCTGTACACCTGTTGGAGGATCACTCCTCCCTGTCGGAGGACCCTGTAGACCACACCCCCCTTGCAGAAGATCCTGTAGACCACACCTCCCTGACAGAAGACCCTGTAGACCACACACCCCTTGCAGAAGATCCTGTAGACCACACACCCCTTGCAGAGGACCCTGTGGACCACACCCCCCTTGCAGAGGACCCTGTAGACCACACACCCCTTGCAGAGGACCCTGTAGACCACACCCCCCTTGCAGAGGACCCTGTAGACCACACACCCCTTGCAGAGGACCCAGCCAGTGGTAACCACACTGCAGAGGTTGTGTCCTCACAGTGTATGAGGAGCAGAGCTGTCACCTCCCATGGTCCTTCCCCACCCCCCATGGGACAGAGTGTGTTGGTGGAAGCTCCTAGCAGTACAGCTAAGGTAGATGTACACAGCCTGGCTGCAGGAAGTGATCACTATACAGGAAGCAGCCATCATCTGGGAATTGACCATGGTCCAGGAAGTAGATCAGCTTCTGAACGGGGAGAAAATGTCAAAAAAGATACAATTGAAAATGTCATGAGTTTTGTAGATCCCAGAAACTCGCCAGCATCTGCCACCAATGCTGACAGTACTGCTTCAAACTCTCTTATGAATGAAAATGATGTGGAAGAGATGCTCCTCCTTGCTAGGGAACTGATTGACCAATGGAAGAAGTTAAAAGAGGTTTTTCGAATACCAAAGAAGCCAAAGTCATCACATTCCACCACTTCTCAATCCAGCCATGTAAGTTGAGCCATGATGGGGTGGATGCACGATGCATAAACTGTTTGTTTTGTGTTGGTATTTATAGTCATACTTTGTTCAAGTGTTAGGTCCCGCATAACTTATTTCTGTTTGTATCAGATTATCCAGAAGAATGCAGAGGTTTCCTCAGGAATACAAGACAAACAAGAGGAGGAAAATGGAAGTGATTCTTTGTGGCCCAGCCCTTTTGGACAAAACAGAAAAAGAAGTAACTATTCTGGCAAAAGAGAATGGAGAGAGAAGAAGCATCACTTCTCCCCTCCTCGTCACGCTCAAACCTCACCCAACATCCCTCCCACCCTCCCTCCTTCCCTCCCTCCAATGCAGTCTTCTTATCACTCCCAATCGTCTCCTGTCAGCCATTACCATGGTAACAGAAACAGCTCCACCCTGACTACCTTACCCCTGCAGCCCTTCCTCCATCCCATTCCCAGCACATCCTCCCATACACCGCCTACAGGATGCTTAGTTGCCATGAATACACAGTCAACCACCAGACCTGTTTTCACCACACCAGTACATCATCAAGGGCCGTTTGTCCTGCCGCAGTTGCGAGGTACCATGTCAACACAATCCAGTAACTTAGTTCAGGTACCCACCCTGGGGAAATCCCTTGATGCAGACGAGAAGGGACCTCTGCCAAACAACTGGAAGGTTGCCTTTGATGGCTCAGGTAACTCATATTATTATCACGTCCTCACCCGCAAGAGCCAGTGGGAACGACCCACAGCCAATGACAGTGAGGAAAACCCTATAGAAATGGTGGAAATGACTATGGCCACACCTTCCCCTGTCACACCCACACAAGATGAAGTGAGTGTTGATGGTCAGTGTTGTCCAGGTGTGATAGTGTGTGTTCTCTTTCTGACAGATGCCCAACAGTGGTAAGCTAAAGGTACCCCGAACACCTGAGGAATCTCCTCCAGGCACTGAGGAGGAGGATTCCACAGAAAAGGTGACCAGTACAACTAGCCATACAGTAGCAAAAGACTCTTTTCGACATCAGGTGATTGTGTGTGTATGTATGTGTGTGTGAGTGTGTGTGTGTGTGTGTGTGTGTGTGTGTGTGTGTGTGTGTGTGTGAGTGTGTGTGTGTGTGTGTTGAACTGTGGTTTATTCCATGTTTCAATGTGCATTCACCAGCTCTCCAAACTTGTTGTCCACTGCCTGAATAAACACCGTAAACCTGACTGTAAATCAGGAAGGATTCTAAATTTGTCTGACTTCAAACATTTGGCACGAAAAGTGAGTATAAATACCTTTAATTTGTTATGGAAACTTGTTTTACTTTGAAGTCCTTTTGCAGCTGACGCATACAATCATAGACAAGGAAATTAGCCGAAAAGGAAGTTATGAGAATTTGCAATTTGTGGATTCAGTACGTCATAAAACAAAGGAGTTTGTTCGGGCATATATGAAAAAATGTGGACCTGTTTATAAAAGAGTGTAAAGTATTTATTATCATTTTGAAGGTTACTGTCCACGTGCTTGTTTACTTTTCCCATCATTTGGTTTTGTAATTTATACGTTTTCTGCAAGTCATGGATCGTTTGTTGCGTTTATTCTACGTATGCGGTTTTGCACGGTTCTTAGTCGTTTCGTCCCCATAACAACCAAAGGAAGATGGACGGAATCCCCAAGGTACTAGCTATATATTTGTAGTGTAAATTGTCCTTAACGCAAAATTGCAATTGATTTCATCAAGAGCAACAGATACCTGAAGTATACCTGGGCCCGTGTATATCCCTCTTATCTTCTTGTAGATTTTCAGCGAGGAGGAAGCAGCCAATTATCCCTTTCCAGGAACCATACATTTTGCCGCTTATCATGGCGAAATTGAACTAACCAAGTCATTCATGGCTGTCAAGAATGTCCATCCTGACACGAAAGATGATACAGAAAGGAGCTCTCTTGTCAGTATAAATGGTTAAGTAGGTCGTTCCGTTGATGATCAGTTATTCACGTATTCCGTTTGCTTTTGTTAGATATATGCAGCTATTGGTAATCAAGAAAGCTGCATTGATTTCTTGTTGGACTGTGGAGCTGATGTGAGTCGGGCTCTACCTGTACTACTGGCTCAAACAACACACACACACACACACACACGTACCATCTACCTGCTTCTGTATGCTAGATTGAGCTGAGTGACTCATTCAACATGACTGCCTTGCACTGGGCTGCACAGTCAGGTTCTGTTAAGAGTGTAAAATGTCTCATTAAGAGAGGAGCCAACGTTTTAGCTAAGGATGTTAACGGAAGGTTTGTATGTATATGTTTTACGTATGTACATCTATGTTTGTGAGTAGTGTGTGTGTGTGTGTGTGTGTGTGTGTGTGTGTGTGTGTGTGTGTGTGTGTGTGTGTGTGTTGAGTGTGGGGGTGGGGGTGGGTGTATTAGTGCTTCAACAACAGGGATATTCGATGTTGTGACAAATTTGTTCCTGTCCCTCAGGACTCCTCTTATCCTCTCCACTGCCAACACAAGTGCAGATTGCTTGACCATCCTACTGAGGAGTCTCCCCATGGACAGTTATGTTAACGATCCCGACAATGAGCAGATGACGGCACTTCACTGGAGTGCATACAACAACAGCACAGATTGTGTCAGAGCTCTTCTGAAGATGGTTTGTTCTCTCCTCCTCTTCTGCTGTTAGGTGTGCTTTGCTCACTTGTATCTTGCGTTCATGTAGAAAGCTGATGTTGTCCTTTGTGACAAGGAGGGGAAAACCCCTTTGCACTGGACAGCTAACAATGCCAATCCGTCAACTGCCAGGACTATATTGGTTGGTTAGATCAGCTCACATGTTCACTCCTGGTTGACACCAGGTTCACACTGGACTTGCTTTAAATCACAGCGGATTAACTCTCCTTCCCTTTGCATGTTCTCCCCCCCCCCTTCCCTCACCCTCCAGGAAGTATCTCCAAGTATTGTGAACCTCCAGGACACAGATGGTCGTACTGCTCTGCACCACGCAGTGGCCGCGGACAACCTGACAATCATCACAACCCTCCTAACCACTCCTGGTGTGCATTGCAATGTGTCTGCTATTGACTACATGTTCCGCACACCTCTCCACTGGGCAGCCGTCCTCGGGTATGACCAAGTCCTCCAATACCTCCTGGAGGCCGGGGCCAACCCATCCGCAGGAGATGGCAACAACTGTCTACCTCTGCACTATGCTGTAAGTGGGTAGTTCACGGCGTGGGTGGTCTCTCTCTCTCTCTCTCTGTGTGTGTGTGTGTGTGTGTGTGTGTGTGTGTGTGTGTGTGTGTGTGTGTGTGCTTTGTTGGTCCATGCTGATGAGTATGTATGGTGGCCTTAGGTCCAGCGTAATAACATGGAGTGTGTGGTAGCTCTCGTCAGTGTCAGTGACCTCAACACAGTGGACAGAGAGGGAAGAACAGCAACCATGATGGCAGCCATGTTTGGCTACACCGATGTCCTCCAGCTACTGCTGGCCAACAACAGTGATCCTTTGGCATATGACAAGACAGGTTCTACTGCTCTTCACATGGCGGCCTCTGCTGGGTACATGGAGTGTGTGCAGCTCCTGTTGGCTGTAAGACTCCACTTAGACATGCTCTGATTGCACTGTTTGTTATAGTGTGTACATGTACACTGTTCCTTGTCTCAGACATCCTCCAACCTGAATGGTCTGAATGCCGAACAGCACAGCCCTCTCTTCTGTGCCTGTGAACAGGGTCATGTGGACGTTGTCATCACTTTGGTACAGGAAGGAGCAGCTGTCGACCTGCAGGATAAAGAAGGACGAACCCCTCTCCACTGGTGAGTGTCTCCTTCAGTGATGGTTGTCCTACAGCCATCTCCAGTGATGGTTGTCCTACAGCCATCTCCAGTGATGGTTGTCCTACAGCCATCTGCAGTGATGAGTGTATTGTGTTATGTATGACTTGTTGTGTAGGGCTGCTTCTGGTGGGCATAGCTACATCTGTTCAGTTTTGGTTCAAAATGGCTGCCTGGTCAACCAGCCTGACCTCACTGGACGTACCTCACTCCACTGTGCTTGCTACGGAGGCCATGCCGAGTGTGTTGGCATACTGCTCGAGTTGGGAGCTGATGGCAATGCACATGACCAGGAAGGAGTGACTGCCCTCCACTGGGCGTGTACCAATGGCAACATTGATGCTGTGCGACTACTGGTTGATTCTGGTGTGTACCTGAGTCCCATGGAAGGTGGTGGGGACAGACTGACTCCTCTAGACTACTCCATCATATCAGAGTTTCAAGAATTGGCACAATATCTAATCGAGAAAGGGGCATTTTCCATCTCTGGTATCCAGGAGCTAGCAGCTGTCAGCATCCAGGTGAGTTTATGAAGACTAAACAGTACACTTTCTAGTTAGACAGTACACAACTGCAGCCTTTTGTTTCTGTGTCCTCTTTGTGTGAGTACTTGTGTCCCTCTCTTTATGGGAGTACTTGTGTCCCTCTCTTTGTGTGAGTACTTGTGTCCCTCTCTTTGTGTGAGTACTTGTGTCCCTCTCCTTGTGTGAGTACTTGTGTCCCTCTCTTTGTGTGAGTACTTGTGTCCCTCTCTTTGTGTGAGTACTTGTGTCCCTCTCCTTGTGTGAGTACTTGTGTCCCTCTCCTTGTGTGAGTACTTGTGTCACTCTCCTTGTGTGAGTACTTGTGTCCCTCTCTTTGTGTGAGTACTTGTGTCACTCTCCTTGTTTGAGTACTTGTGTCACTCTCCTTGTGTGAGTACTTGTGTCACTCTCCTTGTGTGAGTACTTGTGTCACTCTCTTTGTGTGAGTACTTGTGTCACTCTCCTTGTGTGAGTACTTGTGTCCCTCTCTTCGTGTGAGTACTTGTGTCCCTCTCTTTGTGTGAGTACTTGTGTCGCTCTCTTTGTGTGAATACTTGTGTTCCTTTTTTTTGTGTGAGTACTTGTGTCGCTCTTTGTGTGAGTACTTGTGTCGCTCTTTGTAGGAGTACACTTGTGTGCATCTGCTACACAATTTTTGCTAATTGTAGAAATGTTACCGTGGTTACCGTGCCCGAAAGTATGTCTCTAAACTGAAAGCTTCACAGTCCAAAGAGAAGACCCCCTCACAACCTCCCCAGCAGGTCACAGCAGAGCCCAGTCCACCTGACAGACTGGGCAGGGAGGAGGCTCGGGTAGATCGCAGTGGATTGCTAAAGGAAATACTAAAGTCAACTGCAAATGACGACTCCATGTCAGGGAAGCCTGTAGCTGTCAATATGTTCAAGGTTTGTGTGGTTATAAAATCATGTGATTTGCATGTGACCAGCAATTCTGCTTGTCCAACAGCTTGGAGATGGTGAGAAGTCAGATGCAGCAAGGAGGGAAAAGGACAGACTGTTGGCTTATCGCAAGAAGTGCAAGGCAGCTTTGGTCATCCAGCTGGCATGGAGGAAGTATGTCCAACGAAAGCATCAGAGAAGACTGGAAGAGAAGAAGAAGGAAACAAAGGTCTTCCAAGTTGGGAGTGAGGAATGGAGGAGAGAGCTTGCAGCCCTTGTCATACAGTTGGCATGGCGACAGTACTTGAGACGAAAGCTTTTAAGAGACAGATCAAAACGTCAAAGGATCTTCCACGAATGGAGTCCGAGTGTTCTTGCTGCCCGACAGCGGATGTTGGTTGACCGAGTCTACAGTGAGTCAATGCAGTAGCTTAGTTGTGGCGACATCACTGCAGTCGTTGACTGTGGGAAAGCAGTACAGCTTAACTCACACATACGAGATAAACCCCCTCCAAGCAGTTGGTAGTTTTCCCCCCAATCCTACAAATGAGTTTCTGTTCTTGTTGTGTTGTGCTCTGCAGGCCATGAGATGAAGACGGTGCAGTACTTCCCTCCTAAACCAAAGCAGATGGTGCGACCCGCCTACATGTCATTCATACCATCTCCTGCTGGTAAGCTTGTATGTTGACTGGCTGTACATGTGACTGTCATGTGACTTTAAGGCGACTTTATTCCTATAGCTCTATCCTTCAATTTTGCTGTGACCCAGTATCAGCCACCAACCATCTACCAGTGAACTGTACCCGATAGAATTTTTAATGTTTTCAAACTCTCTTATTTGTATAATAGTCTAATGAACAAAGATTCCTGAAATGCATGTGTTGAAGTCACAGATGAATCCTATTTGAATGACTGATGAATACATCCATGAGAGAAGGCCATAGTCTTGTTGGAGTGGCTCTAACTGTGTTTCTCACCTGTACTTCTCTGCAAATCAAGCCTCGCTATGCAAGGACCTGTTTATATTGTGGAGACTTGGTAAGACCACAAGTTCCTATATGTGATTGCTTCTCCAATATTTGCAAATAAACTTCCCTGATTCACATCCCTGTGGTGAAATTTGCAAAATAGTCCTGCTATAACTTGGGGCACTAAGTATAGGATGTTTGTATGTGTACCTTTTAAACTGTTGTAGAAATGCACACAGCTGTAGCTATATCCACGCACATCTACATTTTTATCTCAGTATGCATATATATATTATATATTATATAATTATTATATTATTCTGTGTACATAATATGCATTCACATGTGTATCTGTCACTGTAGTTTTATTTCTCATGTTATTAATAATATGTATAATATCTCATGTTAATAAATTATGTTAATAATAATATATACACATATATTATTATTATTATTATTCAAGTGCAACGTGTCCAACACACATCTTTTTGCTTGTTTTTTGTCTTTCCTTATGTATGTGTACATTAATGTATATAATTATAATAATAAAATAAAATAAAATTAATATTATATATGTATATATATATATAATATTTATATATATTATAATATTTATATATATATATATATATATATATATATATATAATATTTATGTGTACACACACACACACACACACACACACACACACACACACACACACACACAGATGGTCTCATTCCCAAACCCATCTCTGCTGGAGCTGGGTTTGGTAATGAAACTAGACCACAGGTTAGGCTAGAGTATCCATACAGCACACCACACTCCATACGTACCCATGGTGGGACATTGGCATCCTTCGGCAGCTGATTGAGTGCATGTTACATCACAGATAATACAAACTGTCATGAGCAGACAATTATAATTAATCATAATATGGTTTGTGTATCGATGGTTGCGTGAGGTGTTAGCCCATAGCCACTCTCGACAGGTGTGTGTGTGTGTGTGTGTGTGTGTGTGTGTGTTAGGGTCTATGGTGCCATGCATGCTCATTGCCATGAAACTCAGCACTCTTCAGGTATGACATACAACACTGACCCTACTCATAAATAACAAAAACATTTGACAGAGCGTATAGATACTACAATTATAACAGACAAGTTACAGAAAAAGGACGTTCAGCAAACAGGTTAGTGGTGGCCTTTGCTTTCCGCATTGAGTGGCGGAGGTTCTATCGAATGGTGGCCCTAGAGAGAAAAGTGAGAATAAAATGCAAGTAATAAGAAATATCTATATATAAGCAAAAATCTTCTGTAGTTAATATCAGAGTGCGAACAAGTACAAGAAAATTCCGTACAAAGCGTGCAACGAATGGCCACAAGTAAAACTACTGCCCGAGGTAATAAGCCTCTCAACTAACAACAAGGTCTCCCCAGTCGTGCTTCGCTCGCCACAGAATCCAACACCATAACGTGGCGCCCATAAATTTGGCCAGAAAGAGGTGGATTCTCTTTGGAGGAACAAGGATTGGTCTCATCTTGCAGTGCAGAAACCTACTCCCGTTTCGAATTTAACAATAAAAATGGAACCGAAAACAAACAAACAATGAATAATATTATAGTTAATTCTTCGCTGCAGACTCGTACTTCTTCTGAATAAGCTTTCCTCCTTTCAAGATCTTGTCACAAAGTAATGCAATGTGCCTCTTCAGCCTCTGGGTATCTTCCACTTTGTCCAGTGAATGAGCAGTTGCTGAGAACAGAAAGATCACTTGACAATGCAATTTTCAGCATACATCAACTAAACTCTCTCTGGCGCACACCCACACACACATCCTTGGCACAACTGACTACTTTGGTCCTTTGCTGTTTTGGCAAGAGACGTCTTCAGTATTTGTGTGACAGCGACATCTGTCCTCTCCTCCCAGCCCTGGTCCCCAGCCTGGTCCACCTCAACACTGAGGACTCCCTTCAAGAGCTTGTACTCTTCAGAGCTCATTTTCACAAGGAGATTGATCAAGAGGGCTACTAGGGCTGTCACAGTAGACAAGTGGTTGGCAGCCAGTACCATCTCAGATTTGAGACTGGAGGCCTTCTCCCCCAAAGCCATCAGCTGTTAGCAAACCATCATCACAATCAGTCAGCAAGATCAGGTAAACACGGCAGAAGATGATGCAAACGAACCTGAAGGTACGTCCCATCCAGAAGAGTGTCCAGGTGGGAAAGAGAGGTGGGTGTTTTGTCTTTGAACCTCATCAACAACCTCTTCTGAATAGCTCTGAACTGTTGAGCTTGGCGCTCCAGGACCTCTCCGCAGTGTCTGTACTCTGACAATGACTAGAGGGAGGGTAGACGCATCACACAGCATCCACCACAACATGTGGTTGTGCTGAATACCTTAAAGTGACGGTCAATGTAGGCAAAATAGTCACTCAAAGGGAGCGTACCAGAGAAAGAGACGTGTAACTTTGTATCCTAAGTGAACATACTGTCCAGATGGTAACCATGCAACTATGACTCAAATACATGTGACTGCCGCATGATCATCACATGACTATCACATGACCATAACAAGACCAGCATGTACTGTAACAGCTTGAGTAGCACACATTACCTACCCTTCCAGCAAAATATTTTGAGAGTCTAGTGACCAGTTCATCAATGATAACAGCGAGAGCCTCCAAATGGTCGGACTGTATCCTGTACCTCTCTATACAGCAACAGAAGAACACACCTCACGCACAGCACAACACAATGAGATGGAGGGGAAAATACCTGATGTCTTTGAAGCCAGCACAGTCACTTCCTGTCCGGGAAGTAGGCGGAACCCACAGGCATTTGTAGGGGCATCCTCACCCACATCATCAGTTTTACTCATGTCTACAACCAACACAGTCTATCTGAAGTACACAGTGTACTGAGGGAAATCTTAGCCACTGATTAATATTTGTAAATACACCTCATTTTAACCACAGGTACAATCACCACAGGCACAGTGCTTACAAAAATGCAGCAAATTGCTCTAACCCTAACCTAACCCTACTCTGACAGCATACTCCTCTTGCCCCTACTGTGACAGCATAGAGTGGCGAACAAGTATTTGGACAAATCTCTTCACAATATATTGAAGACCACCTTCTAAAATCTGCAAGTGTTAATGGGCACAAAAGTACCCCAAAATAAGGTACTTACTCCATCCTTCGGGCACACTCACATCCAACTAACCGTACCATCTTACAAGCATGACACTCACCTACAAACAGGCTTAAGATATTAACCGCTGGTTTGTTCGTTTCAAGTGTTATCTACATATGTGGGTGAGAGGGGAGATTAAGGTTGCCATAGCAACCAAAACATACCACACTCACCTTATGAGTAGCAGACTTTGAAGGAGATGATCTTTGACAGAAGAGGCTAAAGGGAAGTGACAACTCTTCTTCCATGATTTGTGGAAATCCATTCTCCATTGTATAGGTTGCTATGATACGTGTGCCTGTTGTCATGGGAACATGGGCATCTGTACATGAAATTACTACAGGAGTTGGAAAAGGGGGTGTGGAACCTATCGAGAAAAGGTGTGGTGATAACAATTCAAGAAGCATTCCCAAAGTTAAGCAAACCAATTTCTTCAAAGTTGATGGTGTGTGGGGTGATCAGGAGAGAAGGATCAGCAGTGATGGACACACTCACATCCCTCAGAGGAGAGACGGCAGAGGAACAAGGTTGTACACTGAGCTCCACACTTTGTTCCACATGGTCTGTACCGTCCTCCTACAGTGAACAAGGGGCAACCAGGGAGAGTGAATAGGGAGCACACAAAGAGAGTGAACAGGGAGCAACCAGGGAGAGTGAACAGGGAGCACACAAAGAGAGTGAACAGGGAGCAACCAGGGAGAGTGAACAGGGAGCAACCAGGGAGAGTGAACAGGGAGCACACAAAGAGAGTGAACAGGGAGCAACCAGGGAGAGAGAACAGGGAGCAACCAGGGAGAGTGAACAGGGAGCAACCAGGGAGAATGAACAGGGAGCACACAGGGAGAGTGAACAGGGAGCAACCAGGGAGAGTGAACAGGGAGCAACCAGGGAGACTGAACAGGGAGCACACAAAGAGAGTGAACAGGGAGCAACCAGGGAGAGTGAACAGGGAGCAACCAGGGAGAGTGAACAGGGAGCAACCAGGGAGACTGAACAGGGAGCAACCAGGGAGACTGAACAGGGAGCACACAAAGAGAGTGAACAGGGAGCACACAAAGACAGTGAACAGGGAGCAACCAGGGAGAGTGAACAGGGAGCAACCAGGGAGAGTGAACAGGGAGCAACCAGGGAGAGTGAACAGGGAGCACACAGGGAGAGTGAACAGGGAGCAACCAGGGAGAGTGAACAGGGAGCAACCAGGGAGACTGAACAGGGAGCAACCAGGGAGACTGAACAGGGAGCACACAAAGAGAGTGAACAGGGAGCACACAAAGAGAGTGAACAGGGAGCAACCAGGGAGAGTGAACAGGGAGCACACAGGGAGAGTGAACAGGGAGCAACCAGGGAGAGTGAACAGGGAGCAACCAGGGAGACTGAACAGGGAGCACACAAAGAGAGTGAACAGGGAGCAACCAGGGAGAGTGAACAGGGAGCAACCAGGGAGAGTGAACAGGGAGCAACCAGGGAGACTGAACAGGGAGCAACCAGGGAGACTGAACAGGGAGCACACAAAGAGAGTGAACAGGGAGCACACAAAGACAGTGAACAGGGAGCAACCAGGGAGAGTGAACAGGGAGCAACCAGGGAGAGTGAACAGGGAGCAACCAGGGAGAGTGAACAGGGAGCACACAGGGAGAGTGAACAGGGAGCAACCAGGGAGAGTGAACAGGGAGCAACCAGGGAGACTGAACAGGGAGCAACCAGGGAGACTGAACAGGGAGCACACAAAGAGAGTGAACAGGGAGCACACAAAGAGAGTGAACAGGGAGCAACCAGGGAGAGTGAACAGGTAGCAACCAGGGAGAGTGAACAAGGAGCAACCAGGGAGAGTGAACAGGGAGCACACAGGGAGAGTGAACAGGGAGCACACAGGGAGAGTGAACAGGGAGCACACAGGGAGAGTGAACAGGGAGCACACAGAGAGAGTGAACAACCTTCATCTTTGTCGGGACAATCCATAGAAGAGGGTAACCGCAATCAGGAATACTCACATGCACAAACACAAACACAAATACGTACACACACACAGACACACACAGACACACACACACACACACACACACACACACACACACACACACACACACACACACACACCGCAGTCTTGACAGATCTTGACACATGGGAGAGTTGGAATCTGACAGTTAGTTCACATCGATTAGAGGCACCTAATGATGGAACATCACTTGAAGTCTCTTTGATTGTCTTCTGGATCTGCTTCATCTCTGCTTCCACCTCCTAAAGGGCAAGAGAATCACTTCAGCAACTCTCCAACAAGACATCTCTGTGGATACATATGTATCTTCTCTCGAGTATCAACCCACCCAGCACCACCATGTACACTACCACTCCCAGTGTCTGGCCCTGCCCTCTCCCTCTACCCACCTGGTAGTTCAATTCCCGGTCCCCTGTTTGGCTGGTGGGCGTAAGAGCAGGGGGTGTGGTTCCTAGGTAGGAACAGTGCAGGTAGCCCAGTTCATCCAATGTGACAATACATCCTTTACAAGATCTGAAGACAGCACAGGGTGTACGTATGTAAACAAAAAACAACAACACTAACAACAACAATGCTGACCCTATATCCCCTGTTCTTAGGCTGACTGGAGGATGGGCTAGCATAGCCGACCACAGGAGCTGGGTGTTGGAGAAGACCATGATCCCTCCATTGTGTAGCCCTACCAGGTACTGGACCAGGACTGAGTGGGCAGAGTGGACAGTGCATGGTTTCACACATCACACACACACACACACACACACACACACACACACACACACACACACACACACACAGACTCACATGTTCCCTCAGGACCAGGGCAGATGCGATAGGGCCAGACACAAGATGGTGACAACTCCATTTTCCTCATGAAAACAGGTGTCCCGTTCTCCCTCACACATACAACAGAGTGCTCACACAAGACCATCACAAACCCCACATCATCATCCTCTGGAGAGAAGTACCTCAACTCAAGGGCACACTCACCCAGCTCAAGGCTCCAATCCGGCTATGAATATCATTACAACACAACTGATACACTTTGATAGTACATGTACTAATTTCTTGGATGGAATGGCTTACTTTGAGCTTATGACCCCTTCCACTGGCAGCATCACGCCCACCTACCAAATCTATGGCAGATGCAATGTGGCGGCCAACTCCTAATGTTCGATACCTGAGCCAAATCAATCATGTGGGATTTAAATCAAGGGAGGTAGGGAGGGAGGGGGGAGGGAGTGACGGAGGGGTATGTAGGAGGGAGAGGCATTAACCAGACATTGTTCTCACTTGAACACATCCATGCGTCCAACTGAATTAACTGTAGCTATGGCATCAATCCATGCCAGGTAGCATAACGGTCCGGGAAGAAGGAAGTCGGGAAAGTAGCTAGTGAAGGCATGGCCTGAGGAGGAGTACAAGGCCAGCTGACCATCCATGGACTGCACGCCTATCATATCCTTGGTCGAGTGGCCTCCCATGGGACCCGCAACCATGTTGCAAGCAGTGTGGATCAACGAGTGTTCCGCAACCACCTTGAGAGAGAAACGGGCACTTTCATTGCCCCCACACTCTGTAGGAGTAGACAAAACATAGGACGTATGTACGCATGCAGCTGATAACTGAAGGCAGTCTAACCTTTGATTTGCATAACGACTAGCTTTCTTGGATGAAGAACAGCCAGTTCTTCTCCTTCTTTAGCATCGCTTTGAACCGTGGAAGAAAAGGTAGAGAGCCGCTTCAAAAAGACAAACTACAATTGACTCACTTGGTGAAGTTAACAGTTTGCACCTGTATCACAGGGTGAAAAAGAATTGCTTCGAGTACCACATGGTCCGCCCTGTACCCGCCATCTTGGGGGCAATATACGCGAACGATACCTTGGAAACTGCTGGCAATAATGGTAGCTGCAAACGGAATCATACTTTAATCACTCTCCTTTGGAAAGTAGACCATATTTTCTTACCTTTCCCAGACAGTCGGCCGAGACACAGTGAGCCAATGTCGTGGAATTCCTCGTATCCGCTAACAGTCGACCAATAGTCTCGACACTTGTATTGAGACATCTTGAGCGGGCCTGTATCACGTGATTACGCTGTTGCCATAGCAACTCTTATGGTGCCTTGCATCATAGATAATACAAACGTATGTTTGCATGGTAGTTTTTGGTGCCCTTCTAGGGACATGCACTTGGTACGATTGTCCAGGAAGACCCATTCATTGTCTGACAAACTACCAGGCTGCCGATGACATGATGACCAGGCTGCCGATGATGATGACCAGGCTGCCGATGATGATGACCAGGCTGCCAATGATGATGACCAGGCTGCCGATGATGATGACCAGGCTGCCGATGATGATGACCAGGCTGCCAATGATGATGACCAGGCTGCCGATGATATGATAACCAGGCTGCCGATGACATGATAACCAGGCTGCCGATGACAATTAGAAACTGCACTGAATACTGTTCCCATCCAGTGTTCCAGGACTGTGCTCTGCACTCTAACAATACATGGGAAAAAAATTAAATAATTGATTTCATTAATGCTTGCATAATAATTTATAATTAAGCAATACCAGTGATATACCAGTGTCAGAGAACAAATATTAAACATAAAATCCACAAGATACAAAGGGCTAGATAACGAACAAAATTAATATAAATAAAAACAGAAAAACTAATAAAAAGAACATGCTCCACTAAGACGATTTAGCTGTTGACAAGTCTTCGAGATCATCTTTTGAATGTGATGTGTTTGAGGACTGTTGTTGGTTTGACACACCCACTGGTTGGGGTTGGGGTGACGAGTCATGTTTCTCTTGGGACACGTCTTCTTTGGTTGGTGAATCTGAAGGTAACTTCATATCCTCTCCTTCCTCTGCGGAACTAGATGGAGACTTCACTTTTTGCTTCTTTTGAGCAATAGCTGCGTAGGTTACCTTCACCTCAGCACCAACTGGACTGAGATCCTGGAGGATAACAAAGGGCACAAGGAAAGATAGTCACTGCTGACGTCTCTACAGAACTCGGAAGAGAGTTTTACGTTCAGTGAATACATCCCTGTTACCTGGTAATCAGCATCGTTACCTCCACCTTCAGCACCATTTACCCTCACCCATCTCTTTTGTCACCCTCACCACCCTCACTCATCCCTCTCGTCACTCTCACCTGTCACCCTCACTCTTACTTTACCTGTTTGTCTGTATCTGAGGTGGGTGGAGGAGGTAGAGAGGCATGTCTTGAAGACCGGGGAGAACTTTTGAGGTTTGTTTTCTTGTCAAATTTACTCCTATTTCTTGTGTACCCTCCTTGCCTCTGATCCCTGGAGTCACTCTGTCTTCCTGTGTACTTGGGAGGACCACTTCGATTGTTGTATGGGGCCTGAATACAATACAACACACTTAGCACACACTATGTACTGGGTAGTCACATACAAATCCCACTACTTCTGGAAGTGACAGACCATACACCTGGACAACAACTGGACACATGGCTAGACATATGGAATGACCAGACACATGGCTAGGCTCACAGCATGACCAGGCAGACATCAAGCTAGACAAACAAAACATGCTCAGAACTAACCGACTTTCCAGTATTGGACGACCCCTGTGTCTGTTGGTACCTTTGACTGGACTTGTACATCTGATCTGAAGCAGAGACAGAACGTTGAGTGGGTCTAGGGTTGCCGGGAGGAGAGACCAACTCCCCATCAAACACAGACTCTGACTGCCCGATAGGTCTGCCTGTCGTAGTCTGTCCTTGGGCTCTCTTTACCACGTCTGCAAGTAGATTGCCACTCTCATCAGCTGAGGATGATCGCACCTACATACACACAAACACACCACATATAGTTAGGGATCAAGAGAAGGCAGGAAACATGGATACCATGGTTACCTGCGAAGGTGGACCTCCTCTGGAATTTGGTAAAGGTGGGAAATTCCCTGGAGCAAGGTCCAGATTCTGAGGGGGTGGTCTATGTGTGCGATAGGTGGGGGAACG
>CAUJGJ010000242.1:4247390-4259890 GCA_963170055.1 Halisarca cf. caerulea | reverse complement strand
TCAATCTTCAAGTCAATGGTAGAAATTTTCTCTAACTCGCTGTCTGAAAGAGCTTTAGTTATTTTGTATTGATCGTTAATTCATTAGATCCTTTTAATGACGCGTCCAAGGGTGCAGAGGGTGGACAAAGCGGGCTAATTCACATTCGCCTCCAACAGAGAAATGGCAGAAAGACCTTGACTACGGTACAAGGAATATCTGATGACTACGATAAAAAGAAATTAGTAAAAGCTTTCAAAAAGGTCCGTGTACTTTCTATAACCTAATGTCTATCAATGTGTCTGTTCCTAGCAATGTTTTGTTCCTTGTTTTTCACTGTTCTAGTGTTTATCTTTTCTTCTCAGGAGTTCGCTTGCAATGGGACAGTGATCGACCATCCCGAATATGGAGAGGTTATCCAGTTGCAAGGAGACCAAAGGAAGAATATTGCTGAGTTTCTTTGTCGCATTGAACTTGCAAAGAAGGACCAAATAAAGATCCACGGTTTCTGACCTTCCTTTGTAATTCATTTTACTCATTATTGTTTGGTAAAGTTCTTGCTTGCTTACATTTGTTGTACAGTTGATGGGAGAAATGTGGTGCTTTAACAACAATTAAACACGCATTACCACTTTGCTTGACCACTGACAAGTCTTTGCTAGGGGGAAGGGGTGTGACTGTAGGTGTGTTGAAAGTCATTCTTGTGAACCCGATGTGAGCTAACCTGTGTATCCACAGGCATAGAGTGTGCTGTCCGTCAATTCCAAGGGGGTGGGTGATTTTTTCGAGTCCTGCCCCCTGAAGGAAGCCCTTGCAGTAAAGCATACATATTTAATGTTCCAATAGTTTCAATTCAATTTCGATTCTCCCTAATCTGTGTTCTGAGGGTCAACTGTTGCCTGCAGTGTTGGATTGTATAAGGCTCTGCTGTATCGGTTGAAGAGATTGCCCACACGTTGCATGTACGTGGGTTGAATTGTATGGTTCATTGTTGTACGTTGTATTGAAGATCTATGGTATGTGTGCATATGTTTTTGCTTGTTGTTCGGTGTGTGTTTATTTATGTGGTACAGTATCTTGCTTGTGTTGAAGACCTCAGTGTATTGCGGTGTGCTAACTCTTGCTCAACTGACATTTCCTGGTTGTAATATGAAACTGAAGTGTATCAGTCAAAATAATGCTAAAATAATAACATCTGTACAAAATTGCAAGTTACAGAGTTGAATATACACCACTAATGGCTACAGCCTACATCCTCCTGTGTCAAGGGTTCACTTGTTGGGTGAAACAAGCTTGTCAAACACTTGTCGCTCATCTTCACTGAGCAGCTTACCAACATCATCCTTACAAGACACCTTCACATAGTACTCCTTAGGTGGGTGGGGACAGTCCTGGTCATATGACTCCAAATAAGTCTTGGTGTGTCCACGGTTACCGCTTAGGGAAATCCCCCTGGATTCCACCCACTGCTTGATGAATTCTGGGTAAGCTGTAACGTCTCTGTTCTTGAAAATGGCTTCTTCTATTTGCATCCTCATCCAATCAAACAAGCACTCCCTTCCATGGTAATGCAAAATGGCTGCTCTAGTAGCTTCCTGGATTTGCGTAACCTCATCCAGTGTCGCGCCCTTCACAGCTGCAAACAACTGAGCAATGGTGACAATGGTTTGAGTACATGAACAGGATGGGCCAATCCTTTCACTTGCATGAGGGTCACCTGGGAGAGGTAGGAGTAACGGTTGGTCATGTTTACCAATACACACACACGCACACACACAGACTGTACCCATGCAGTGGGACACCTCTCCAATGGAGACAGATGTCCATACGAAAGACCTGGTGTAACACATAAAACTACAGATCAGTGACAAGAATGTCACTATGGAATGTGTGAGATTGGATTTTCTGAATACTCAAACAACTTGAGGCCAGAAAGGAGTGTTTAATGTGCCTTTCTTCTAGTCTTGAGTTCCAGACCCTTCACTTGTGGCTCCATGTTTCTGACGTTATTGCCCCAGGCGGTTTGGGTCTGTGTACCCCAGACGGCCTTTTTCATTGTCTGGTGTAGCCAAACTATACATTCTTTGTCTACTGAAAAATGGCTACTGTAAGTGAGACTGTTTCGGTTATACCGGACCAAATTCCTCCCAACCTACTACCAGGTACTGAGACCTGGTACTGAGACCTGGTACTGAGACCTAGTCTGGTGTAACCAGCGGAAAGGGCCAGCTATGCCAGACTACTGAGATCTGGTACCAAAACCAGGTACAACACTAACACAAATGGAACAGGAGCTGGATGAGGAGTCATCTCAGAGCCAAGACATGTTTAATGGAGTGCATTTCTCCATGGATCACCTCATGTGAAAGGGATTACCTTAACAGCTAAACCAATATTGACTTGAGCCACTCAAGTGAACGAGCCTCACTCCTGGGACACCAACCGATCAGGGCTAAGGTTTATTCCTTCACATTAACTTGGTAACAGCACAGACCATCCAGGAAGAAGGACCTACTATAGCATGCACAGCAACAAACTATGACAGGGGACACCTAAGGGCAATACTCTGTGAGGTGAGGTAATCGGCACCTGAAACAGTATATCACCATGCTTTACACAAACACCAATATGCATTCAGCTTGCCTGTTATACCCGCTGGATCGTAAGTCCTTGTTCCAGGGATAAAGATGACCCGCTCCTCGCCCGACTTGTGCTGGACAAGAACTCGCCCGCAGAAGTTGATGCCCCACTTTTCGAAAATTTTCTCCTCGAAATGCAGCGTGTACGTTACACTTTCTCGTTTACTGATGTCCATCTTAGTTTGAGACAACATGGTCGTGTTTTCCGAGTCACCATAACCTTTTCCGCTCTCTGTAAACGCGTACACCAAAGATCCGTCTTGCTGGAGCGAGTAGACGTTTGGAATCGAGTTGGACTTCAGTTTAAACGCATCTATAAACGGAATGCCTTCGGCTCCATCGACAGTTGGAATTAACTTCTCCAACGAGCTCGGAATAACAATGAGATTCTTGTCCGCCATTTTATATAACGAGGGGTATATCCTAAGAGTCTATGGGTAGAGTAGGCAGACAATCATAACTATATATACCGTCGATTTATGAGTATCTATGCTTCCTCGATTCCAACTTCCACTTGCAGGATGTGATGAAATAAATACATACATAATATTCGTGATGTATACATGCTGTTGTCTTCACCATAATACAGGAAGCTTGATGTCTTTAAAATTGTTCTTTCGCAAGGTCCAATAATTTCCTTTGAAAATCCAACATTCCTTCCCATCCACCATTTCTTTCCTATAGGGTAGAGGGAGTGGTTAGGGTGACAGGTAGAGTGACATGGAGGGGTGGTGAGGGTGATGGGTAGAGTGACATGGAGGGAGTGGTGAGGGTGACGGGTAGAGTGACATGGAGGGAGTGGTGAATTCGAAGGTGACGGGTAGAGTGACATGGAGGGAGTGGTGAGGGTGACAGGTAGAGTGACATGGAGGGGGTGGTGAGGGTGACAGGTAGAGTGACATGGAGGGGGTGGTGAGGGTGACAGGTAGAGTGACATGGAGGGGGTGGTGAGGGTGACAGGTAGAGTGACATGGAGGGGGTGGTGAGGGTGACAGGTAGAGTGACATGGAGGGGGTGGTGAGGGTGACAGGTAGAGTGACATGGAGGGGGTGGTGAGGGTGACAGGTAGAGTGACTGGAGGGGGTGGTGAGGGTGACAGGTAGAGTGACATGGAGGGGGTGGTGAGGGTGACAGGTAGAGTGACATGGAGGGGGTGGTGAGGGTGACAGGTAGAGTGACATGGAGGGGGTGGTGAGGGTGACAGGTAGAGTGACTGGAGGGGGTGGTGAGGGTGACAGGTAGAGTGACATGGAGGGGGTGGTGAGGGTGACAGGTAGAGTGACATGGAGGGGGTGGTGAGGGTGACAGGTAGAGTGACATGGAGGGAGTGGTGAGGGTGACGGGTAGAGTGACATGGAGGGGGTGGTGAGGGTGACGGGTACAGGAGGGGAGAGTGACACTGTACAAGAGGTGAGGGTGACACTGTACAAGAGGTGAGGGTGACACTGTACAGGAGGTGAGGGTGACACTGTACAGGAGGTGAGAGTGACACTGTACAGGAGGTGAGCGTGACACTGTACAGGAGGTGAGGGTGACACTGTACAGGAGGTGAGGGTGACACTGTACAGGAGGTGGGAGTGCTTTGCTAAACAAAGACAAGTGCACACCACTCACTCGAAGAATTTAGGTGTCCATTCTTCTCCAAGCTTTTCTCTTTCTACTCTGGTATCTCTCTGCTTCTGTTCAACTCTTTCTTTTTCCTGCTGGGCTTCCTCTACAAGTCCATCTTCAAGCATCCTACAGCAGACAATGGACGATGCTGTCAAGTGTAGGCACATTGTGGGAGTGGAAGCCATCTTCCACTCACCTTTGGTCAGTCCTGAAACGACTGTCGGTACAAGGGAGCACGTCAGCCATCCAGTCCTCTAGCTCATTCAATTCAATTGCAAACTGAGTGAACCCAAAGTAGTCTCTAAACTGTAGAGGTAGTGGGGAGGCGGTCCATATGCACTCGCCACTCCCCTCCTCTCCACAGTACAGTGCTGTCTGCCAGTGGCCGTAGATGTGACGGACTTCCTGTCCCTCACTGTTGAAGACGGATCCTCGGACATAGTGGGTCTTGCTACTCCAGCCTGCAGTCTGGGAAGATGAGAATGACAAGTTAGGGGAAGGAGGGAGGGAGGGAGATGAGGGAGGGACAGAGTGGGGATGAGGGTGGAGGTAAACCAAGCACATACATAATACTGTAACTATGTCTCAAGCAATCAAGAACACGCAAATACACACACACACACACACACACACACACACACACACACACACACACACACACACCACACACAACACACACGCACACACACACACACACACACACACACACACACACACACACACACACACCACACACACACACACACACACACACACACACACCACACACCACACACACACCATACCTTATAGAAAGTTAATTTACAGTAGCATTCATTGTTGTTGGTGATCTTCATGGTCCCATAGTGGTCCACACTCCTCTGCCCTCCCATGATGTTGTAGATGCATGTTGTAACCTTGTCCCATTTATAGTGGTCATTGTATCTGGTGGGAATTATACAGAATATGTGTCATAAGAACAACACAAATTGATGCAGAAAGGTGTGCCTACTTTGGTATAGTGACATTGACAGTTCCAATTGGAATGACTTCAAAGGACCTTCCCCAGTACTTGGACTTGAGCTGAGCATCTATATATTTGAGGGAAGGGGAGGGGTGGGGAGGATGGGAGAGGGGGAAGGGGAGGGGTGGGGAGGATGATGGGAGAGGGGGAAGGGGAGGGGTGGGGAGGATGATGGGAGAGGGGGAAGGGGAGGGGTGGGGAGGATGATGGGAGAGGGGGAAGGGGAGGGGTGGGGAGGATGATGGGAGAGGGGGAAGGGGAGGGGTGGGGAGGATGATGGGAGAGGGGGAAGGGGAGGGGTGGGGAGGATGGGAGAGGGGGAAGGGGAGGGGTGGGGAGGATGATGGGAGAGGGGGAAGGGGAGGGGTGGGGAGGATGATGGGAGAGGGGGAAGGGGAGGGGTGGGGAGGATGGGAGAGGGGGAAGGGGAGGGGTGGGGAGGATGATGGGAGAGGGGGAAGGGGAGGGGTGGGGAGGAGGATGGGAGAGGGGGAAGGGGAGGGGTGGGGAGGATGATGGGAGAGGGGGAAGGGGAGGGGTGGGGAGGAGGATGGGAGAGGGGGAAAGGGAGGGGTGGGGAGGAGGATGGGAGAGGGGGAAGGGGAGGGGTGGGGAGGATGGGAGAGGGGGAAGGGGAGGGGTGGGGAGGAGGATGGGAGAGGGGGAAGGGGAGGGGTGGGGAGGAGGATGGGAGAGGGGGAAGGGGAGGGGTGGGGAGGAGGATGGGAGGGGAAAGGGGAGGATGGGAGAGGGAAAGGGGAGGGGTGGGAGGATGGGAGAGGGGGAAGGGGAGAGGAAGGGAGGTGAAAGAGAGGAGGGAAAGGAGAAGAGCAGGATGGAGAGAGAGGGGGGGAAGGTGGTATTAAAGACCATGCCCACACTAACCTTGCCACAGGATGAAGTCGTCTGATTCAACATGACAGGCTGCAATGGGCGGATGATGGCTCACCTAAGAGGGAGGGGCTTAGATCACATAACTACTAACACATGAGGGAGACACCACCCACCTGCTCAGCAATGAATTTAAATCCTTTGTCTTCTCTGATGCACTCAAAGGTTTCTCCAAGGAGAGGGTTAAAGGGCTTGCTCCCAGCTCTGTGTTGGGTGTCGGCATAAGAGGAGACAGCAAAGGCTGCTACTCTCACCATCCGGTCATAGGGGTCCTCCATCTGTGTGGCCTCCTTCAGTAGCCCACTGTACTGGACCTCCTCACAGAGACGTTGTAGAGCACTGAGTGGTTCGTTCATTGTCACAGGCATTGACACTCGGGACAGGTCTTTACCTGGGGAAGGCACATTGTTGTCACATGACTGTCACATGGTTATTACATGACTGACATGACTGTCAGACAATGAGCTAGCTGTCAAATGACTCACATGATTACATGGTTATCACAAGAGTGTCACATGACCCGTGAACTGTACACCACTGAGTACACTCACCAATGTGCTTCCTTAGCAAGCTCCACAACCCAGGCCCCACCTCCACTTGGGGACAGGGTAGCTGCTTACGTCTCTGATGGACATTGGACTGAGTGGCTTTGGGGGTGTGGCCAGTGGGCGTGACTGCCTCCACAGGTTCCTCATAATCACTCTCATCCTCTGAGTACACAAGTTCCTCTTCAGAATTCTCTTCTGAACTTGGGACATTGGACAGAACCAACTACAGGGTAAAATACAGAGATTGTGTTAGTGGGTGTGTCAGAAGTTAGTGGGTGTGTCTCACCTCCTCTTGTGCATCATAAAACTCAGTCCCTGACCAGGTAGACCCTGCCACAGACATGAATGAGTCAACCCTTTGAACATTACGGAAGGATCCGCTCCGGAGGGAGGAGCTATGGAAGGAGTGGCTCATGGGGGTGTGGGCGGGAAGGGGAGTGGACTTGGTGGGATGGTCCAGACTCGGGCTACCTGAGAATGCCTTAGGGGGCTCCTTAGCCACACCCACCACCCCACAAAGCATCTGTATTCGAGACAGTGCTTCCTTATACTCACTGTTCTGTGTTAGCAGTCGACTGACGTTGGTCTGGAGGTTGGCTGTCACCACCTGGTAGTGGATCCGCAGCTGATACTCCTTCTCCAACACCTAACACACAGACACAAACACGTAAAGACACCTAACACATGACACAGACATCGACTTCTGACAAGCAATAAACCTAGCTCTGTGCAGCCAACTCTCCCTCCATCTTATCCAATGAATAGAGAATACAACACAAAATGGAGGAAAGGATGAACAATGCCAGCCTACAACAAACCTCCTTCATCTCCTTCTGCTCTGCCTCCATCTTCTTCACAATCTCCAACATCTCCTGATAAAGTCCAGAGGCCACTCCTAGGAAGCTGGTCCACAGCATGGAGGACTCAGAGGAGGTGGAGGAACCTTCTGTAATGTTGCTCACAGAGCGAGAGGGGGGGAGGACTTCAGGGGGAAACAGCTCCGAGGATGCAACTTCTGATGCTGAAACATAACTCTAAACAAGGAAAAAGAAAAGGCCCTTGAGTAAATGGGACCACATCATCTTAAATGGGACCTGGTCATGCAGAACGGGACCAAATCATACAAAATGGGATTAAAACACACGGATTGGGACCTGGTCATGCGAATGTGTGCTGTTGGTACTGACTACGTAGATGGTATCTGTTGGTTCACTAGACAAGCAAGTTCAGCGGAACCACTACCTTTAGTTCAGGCTGGGCAGAGGATCGTTTCTTGTTCTTCCCAAATTTCTTTTTCTTTGGAGTTTCAACCGGTCCTCCAGCAAAGGACAGACTGGTTACATCATTGGAGGAGAAGTGGTCACTGTTGTTGCTATGGAAACCAGTAGGCTGCAGCTCACCCAAGAATGTGCTCATGGCTTCCATGTTTTGGTACAGCAATGACAAATCTGAACAGATAGACACAAGAGATGTAGACGGATGGATATGAGGGACGTAGATGGATGGATATGAGGGATGTAGATGGATGGATATGAGGGATGTAGATGGATGGATATAAGGGACGTAGATGGATGGATATGAGGGACGTAGATGGATGGATATGAGGGACGTAGATGAATGGATATAAGGGACGCAGATGAATGGATATGAGGGACGTAGATGGATGGATATGAGGGACGTAGATGGGTGGATGTGAGGGACGTAGATGGATGGATATGAGGGATGTAGATGGATAGATATGAGGGACGTAGATGGATGGATATGAGGGATGTAGATGGATAGATATGAGGGATGTAGATGGATGGATACGAGGGATGTAGATGGATGGATATGAGGGATGTAGATGGATAGATATGAGGGATGTAGATGGATGGATATGAGGGACGTAGATGGGTGGATATGAGGGATGTAGACGGATGGATATGAGGGATGTAGATGGATGGATATGAGGGATGTAGATGGATGGAAACATGAGATGTAGTGCATTACATAATTTTAACATACATTTCATTACATTAGAATAATTGGTTGCTTAGCAACCTAACTTTCCACCCACCTTCCTTCAATTTGTCAAGGGATCCAATTCTGTCCTTCATCCAATCAGGTCTGGAGCTGTCCTTGGCCCCACCCCCAGCTGTCATGGAGGCAATGAGTCCGGGGTCCACTCCACTCCCACTCACTTGGGACTGTCGATAGAGTCGGTGTTGCTGGAGGTGTGTCAGCCACGCCTCATACTGAGCTAAAGTCTTTGTCTGTACAAGGCAAACGCAAATACATGTAATAGCACTTTCAATACAAAACAATGGTTACTCGACAGCACACACCACTGTTCTACAGAATACAGGGGGAGTGGTTTGGAGGTGGAACAGGTACCAGTCAAGCTGCCCAGAAGGCCAACATCAAACAGGGTGAGGCACACTGTGCTAAACTACTAGAGGAAACACTTTGCATGTGACTCTTGCACAACAATTTGACAAAATTTATAAACAGTCATGTGACTTTCACATGATAGTCATGTGACTCTCATATGTTAACTTGCCTTTAGATGATAGACCGAGTGCTCCCCACCATCAATGTCGATATGCTTCATTGACTGGTTAACGGATATGACAGCAACAGCCATGTCCATTCGACCGTGGACCTTCCCTTTGTTCATGTGCAACAGTGACCGACCATAGCTCAAGACACCGTCCTCAAGAATGAAGTAACGCTACACGCAAGATTAGGGACAGACAACAGGATAAATTACACAATAGAAAAGTCTTCCTCTGGCTTTATTAAGTTAATTGCCCTCGACATGCAGCTACAAAGGAAAACTAATACCTTATGAAAGCCTTTTAATGGCCACTTTCTCTTCTTCAACAAAAACCCTCTAATGTTCTCCAAATGATCTTTCTGGTTCATTTCAGATTGGTCTTTAGATGTGGGTAGATATACCTCCCAAAATGGAGTCAGATCCTCCTTCAGCTGGAAGGACAGTACACAGCAAACCAGCATCACACACACACACACACACACACACACACACACACACACACACACACACACACACACACACACACATTATAGAGGACGGTAATGTAAGATACTAAACGGATAATGAATGCTAATAGCAGTGTTAGAAATAATGGTCAGCATTCAGACATTGTCCGACCATTTTGGTGTTTTGTCCGACCCAAAAATGTTTGGGTCAGACATTTGGCTGAGCACTACCTCATGTTCATTTCACACACCCACAGTGATGTTACCAAGTCATTTGTACTGAGAATGTCTACTTATGCATTCATTATTTGTTGATGCACATCTACTGTGGCACATGTGCACTTCCCCAAAAGTATGTCCGAGCAAATCTGAAATTGTCTGACCCAAAATAATGTTGCTAGGACATTAGTCCATCTGCCACTTGCTCCTTATTTCTAACACTGTAATAGAGTTGTCTTTTTTTCCTTTCGGATTGTCCCAGCCCTCGAAATTACCTCGCTATCAGCCGTGGATCTCTTCGAGGCGTGCTTCTTCTTCTGAAACTTTCTTGAAGGGCTTTTTCCGCCCTTGCCACCGCTGTCAAATTGTTCAAGGTCTAACAACTCCATTTCCTTAGGCATAGCCATCTTCGCTGCGAATAGTTTTGAAGTCACGTGTGTAGCGCGTGCTGGGTATGTATTATTATAGTGACTTGTTTGCTTGGTCGCGTGGAATCCTATCTCTGTCTATGAAATACACTTATAGCATTCTTTCTTTCTATAGAACTATAGATAGCACCATTGTTCCCGAACATGCACAAGGCTATTATGCGGAGGTTCACTACTTTGAAGGTCCTGCACCAAGAAGGAGGTTTCTTCTGGTGAAGTGAAGGCAGACAATGTCTGTCTCTTTTGTCTTGAACTTCTCCAAAGAACTGTAGTGAGAGACAAGGAGGGAGCTCAGCACACACACACACACACACACACACACACACACACACAAACAAACACAAACACACACACACATATTACACACACACACATACACACACATACACACACACACACACACACACACACACACACAAACACACACACACACACACACACACACACACACACACACACACACACAGGTAGGCACCTTGCTGATAAAGGGTTCTCCTCATCAAGTGGTGAACAGTCCCATAGCATCACCTCCTGGTCCAACCCTCCTGAGGCAAGGACGTTACCATCCCGACTGAATGTGAGGGAGTAAACAGTGTTGGAGTGACCTTTGAACTCTGCTGACTGTTTAGCAGTAGGTATACACCACACAAGGATTCTCATATCAGCACCTGGGGAGAACAGTTATTACCATGGCAACAAGGACTTCATACAACAGCTGCCTCAAGCTCACCAGAAGATGCTATGTACTTCCCGTCAGGAGAGAAGGCAAGGCAAGTCAAGGCATCCTTTGGTCCCGAGAAGATGCGCACACAATCCCCATTTAGAATATCCCATAGTCGAACTGTTTTGTCACATGACCCTGTTGCTAGGTAGTTACCATTGGGATGGAACTTGACAACCTGACAGCAGTAGAGGCATACATGGCTAACATAGGATAGGACACTAAATGGAAGACTGTCATCACACCTTCACAACATTGCAAATTTACAACCATAGGGACACACACACACACACACACACAGGCGCGTGCATGCACGCGCACATGCACGCACACACACACGCACACACACACGCACACACACGCACACACGCACGCACACATGCACACACACATGCACACACACATACACACACACTCGTACACACACACACACACACACACACACACACACACACACACACATGCACACGCACACACGCACACGCACACACACGCACACACACACACGCGCATATGCACACACACACACACACACACACACACACACACACACACACACAACCATGCGAACACACACTGGTAACTTGTAACTTGTAAAACCACAGCCTGTAGTGTAGGCTATTGTGGACCTGTGATGGGCCTCAATGGAGGTGAGCCACCAGACACCAGTGAGGGAGAGACTCACTGGGTATGGGCCCAGCTGGCCCCACCATCCCTGATGGCCCCCTCATTCAATCAGGGGTTGCCCGTATGTGAGGTTGCAAGCCCATGAGAAGGGAAGGGCCGGGCTGCAGCTGAAGAGCGGTGGTGTGTCCACCTAACTCACAGCAGCAGTGATTCCCAACCCTAAACTCGGTAATATCCAGGCTAATAGCATCTAGGGCACCAGCCAATGAACAGCACCCCACTAAAAGTCTGATAAAGAAATACCCAAGCAAACACACACACACACACACACACACACACACACACACACACACACACATACACACACACATCAACATCTGATGTATGTCCAGCCAGTACACGCATGGGATGAGGGTTCTCTGTTGTCCAAACACAGGCTGTTCTGTCCTGAGATCCACTGGCAAAGTAGTAGCCATTTGGTCCAAAGTCTACACTCCACACACAATGATTGTGTGCTTTGAAGACCATCAATGTGGTAAACAGCTGTAGACTCCATAGACGAACTGAAGACAAAAACACACACACTGATGGGCAGACATACAGACACACAGGAAGATCGACAGACAGACAGGCAGATGGGAATATGGACAGGTAGACAGACAGGAGGGTAGACAGACAGGTAGACAGACAGGCAGACAGGAGGGTAGATTTGAAAGGTACAATTCTTGCACTCACTGGTTCCATCTTCAGAAGACGTTATCAGTAACGAGTTGTCAGGGTTGAGGGCTGCACTGAACACAGGTCCACTGTGTCCTCTCAACACATGCACATCACATGCTGAACTGAAGATGT
>CAUJGJ010000242.1:4217390-4242390 GCA_963170055.1 Halisarca cf. caerulea | reverse complement strand
GCATGGATAGCTGGGGACAGGACGGCTCACCTGCTGAGGAGTGTCCGGTACCAACTAACTCGATGTAAAGATGGGCAAACAGAGGAAATCGCAACTGAGCAAGTTCAGCCTATCAACAAGGGAACAGGAAGTTAATACATGATTTTACATGACAAGCAGAAGAGGACATATCCACCACTGTCCCCTCCACCACTATCCCCTCCACCACTGTCACCTCCACCACTGTCCCCTCCACCACTATCCCCTCCATCACTGTCCCCTCCACCACCATCCCCTCCACCACCGTCCCCTCCACCACTGTCCCCTCCACCACTATCCCCTCCACCACTGTCACCTCCACAGTGTGTTTCATCCACCACTATCCCCTCCATCACTGTCCCCTCCACCACCGTCCCCTCCACCACCGTCCCCTCCACCACTGTCCCCTCCACCACCGTCCCCTCCACGACTGTCCCCTCTACCACTGTCCCCTCCACGACTGTCCCCTCTACCACTGTCCCCTCCACCACTATCCCCTCCACCACTGTCACCTCCACAGTGTGTTTCATCCACCTAGTGATCATTATCTGCTTCTGTCCATTATTTCTTTCTAATATTCAATAGATTGCCACAAAGGATTGTGACCACATACATACTTTGTATATTGCCATTTTATTTCCATACAAGCTGTGCATGTTGAGGGGAAGACAGGGAGGGAGAGAGGGATACAGGGTGAGAGGAAGGGAGGGAGAGAGGGATACAGGGTGAGAGGAAGGGGGGGGGGAGAGGGATAGAGGGTGAGAGGAAGGGAGGGACAGAGGGATACAGGGTGAGAGGAAGGGAGGGAGAGAGGGATACAGGGTGAGAGGAAGGGGGGGAGAGGGACAGAGGGTGAGAGGAAGGGAGGGTGAGAGGAAGGGGGTGAGATGAAGGGAGGGACAGAGGGATAGAGGGTGAGAGGAAGGGTGGGACGGAGGGATAGAGGGTGAGAGGAAGGGAGGGAGAGAGGGATACAGGGTGAGAGGAAGGGGGGGAGAGGGATACAGGGTGAGAGGAAGGGGGGGAGAGAGGGATAGAGGGTGAGAGGAAGGGAGGGTGAGAGGAAGGGAGGGACAGAGGGATAGAGGGTGAGAGGAAGGGAGGGAGAGGAAGGGAGGGGGGAAACAGACACAGACACAGAAAACCACTCACCCGATACAAGTCAAGAGAGGATTCCACAAATTCATTGAATCTAATGTGATAGAATTAAGATAGGATTAACGAGCACTACCGCTACTTATCACAAGAAACACCTGAACAACACACACTGCAGCAACGATGGATGGACGGGGCACATTAACACCTGAACAACACACACTGCAGCAACGATGGATGGACGGGGCACATTAACACCTGAACAACACACACTGCAGCAACGATGGATGGGCGGGGCACATTAACACCTGAACAACACACACTGCAGCAACGATGGATGGGCGGGGCACACTATAGCAGTAGAATACCCTCATATAGCCACTTGAGGAGGATACTTACAGAGATTTAAAACCTGTCTAGGAAGACCACTCGCGGGCCATGTGTTTTGTGTATGGCCACTATAGAGACCATGGAGGGGTGTATGGCCACCATAGAGACCATGGAGGGGTGTTTGGCCACTATAGAGACCATGGAGGGGTGTTTGGCCACTATAGAGACCATGGAGGGGTGTTTGGCCACTATAGAGACCATGGAGGGGTGTTTGGCCACTATAGAGACCATGGAGGGGTGTATGGCCACTATAGAGACCATGGAGGGGTGTATGGCCACCATAGAGACCATGGAGGGGTGTTTGGCCACTATAGAGACCATGGAGGGGTGTTTGGCCACTATAGAGACCATGGAGGGGTGTTTGGCCACTATAGAGACCATGGAGGGGTGTATGGCCACCATAGAGACCATGGAGGGGTGTATGGCCACTATAGAGACCATGGAGGGGTGTTTGGCCACTATAGAGAGACCATGGAGGGGTGTTTGGCCACTATAGAGACCATGGAGGGGTGTTTGGCCACTATAGAGACCATGGAGGGGTGTATGGCCACTATAGAGAGACCATGGAGGGGTGTTTGGCCACTATAGAGAGACCATGGAGGGGTGTATGGCCACTATAGAGACCATGGAGGGGTGTTTGGCCACCATAGAGACCATGGAGGGGTGTTTGGCCACTATAGAGACCATGAAGGGGTGTTTGGCCACTATAGAGAGACCATGGAGGGGTGTTTGGCCACTATAGAGAGACCATGGAGGGGTGTTTGGCCACCATAGAGACCATGGAGGGGTGTTTGGCCACTATAGAGACCATGGAGGGGTGTTTTAGTACATCAACTGTATCATTGCTCATGTCCTAGAGTCCTGTTTTCTGAGTCAAATCAGATGAAATAATTATGAGTTTTCATCTCAAACTTCTACATGTAGAACACCAGGGGATATTTCAGGATAGCATGTGGAATCTTAGGACAGTGGGTGGACAGTGTTCGGACAATGGGTGTTAGGACATTGGGTGGAGGGTGCTAGGACATTGGGTGGATGGTGCTAGGACAGTGGGTGGAGGGTGCTAGGACAGTGGGTGAACGGTACAAGGACAGTGGGTGGACAATCATACTATATTTCATCACAAGAGCAGGACAATCAATGTACCATTCCAAGGCACACACAATAAAGATGAAAGGACATTCAGCACATTGTGATATGGTAGCAAGAGGCAAGCTGGTAATGCAACCACCCGACTAACAGGGGTAAGGGCAAGAAGTTCAACAGATGAAAATGAAGGATAGTGCAGGGAGGGACATCTGCCACTTCCATATAGCTGACCTAGTTACATTTGATAGTCATCCGCCACTCTCCCAAAACCACACAGTCCTCATTGACCACTCTCCCAAAACCACACAGTCCTCATTGACCACCCTCCCAAAACCACACAGTCCTCATTGACCACCCTCCCAAAACCACACAGTCCTCATTCACTACCCTCCCAAAACCACAAGTACTCATTGACCACCCTCCCAAAACCACATGGTAGGTTGGATAATTGGAAACAGGATACCAACACACTTAGGAACACATCAACATAACATGCACCAGTGAACATGTACACACCAATTAGTTACAGATCTGTGCAACAGTCTGTATTCCAAGCTGGATCACAAGTGCCTCTTTACACGCACACACACACACACATGCACACATGCACACTCGCACAATTTCAACATTCCCAAGACGGTTTAGAAAACAGCCAATGAAGTGACTTTTCATAGAATTCTGACGAGTATGTGCATTTAGTTAAAGGATGGCTAATGCGAAGCATTGTTATATAAAGATAAAGGCCTAAATGCTTCATAAAGTGGCACTACAACTTGATATAATCATTACACGTATTGCAAGTTTGGTTAGTTACGGATGGCCATTGGCTACACACTGAAGCTGACAGGGGAAGAGGAGGAGCTCTTGCACATTTCTTCAATTCTAAAGTTCTGGGGAATTTCAGAGCTGCTGTCAGCTCTACCCCTCACATCATCGTTGCTGGTTGTTGAGGAAACAGGTGACTCCGATGTGGAGTTGACTTCTTCCTCTTGGCTCGAGACACTGCGGTGTCCTTTCTCCTTTTGTCTCTTGTTGCAGAACCACACTCTCACTTCTTCAGGAAGCATGTCCAGGTCTTTGGCCAGTTTCTCTATCACGATTCGATTGGGTTTGGGATCACTCTCGAAGGCTTCTTCCAATACATTCTTTGCAGCTGTGGAGAATACAGCTCTCTTCTTGCGCTTCCTTGTGCTGTAGATGCTGCTAGCGGTGGACAGGGGAAGTGGTGTGGGTGAAGGGAGAGTTTCACTGTTGGCAAGTGCTCCTTGAGGGTAGCACTCTGCTTGCTGTAGCCACGCAGCTAGAACTTCCTTTATGGAGGCAGCATTGCGTGGGCTTAGTTGCATTTGCTCAAATCGAGAAATGGTGCTTTGTGCGAAGTTGGCATACCCCATGTTGGCCAGGGAGCTCCCAACGGCACCTTGAGTATAACCGAGGCTTATTCTCCTTCTCCTAAACTCCTCTGCAAAAGCTCTCAGCTCCGTTATACTGAGCTGTGGTCTATCTTGAGTTGAGTCATTGGATTCATCATCCATTTCACTTTGGGAACCGGAACACAAACGCTTTGAAAAGGGTGATGGTGACAGGTCTGCGGAGCTTGGTGTGCTTGGAGCAAAAGGTGTGGTTTGCACGGAAATAGATTGTGACATAGGTGCAGATGGCACTACTGAGGTGAAGGGTCTGATTGGCAGTGGAAGAAGAGGTGGAATCATCACTGACGCTGGGGGAAAGCGCGCCAACCCCTGACCTGGGACAAGGGTGAGAACGTTGGGTAGGGTGCCTACAATTGCTGGCCGTGACGGGATGGAAGGAGTGGGAACCATGGATGTAAGGGCTCCCAGACCACTCGGAGACTGATAGAAGAATGATGATGACATAATCTGTGACGCAGTGGTTGTTGTGGATGGGAAGAAACTACAAGTGGGTGAGGAGATTTTAGGGGAGCTTGTGTTGCCAGGGGAGGTTGCTTGGCCCTGGGGGTGGGAACTGGTGGTGGAAGGCGGATCAGAGTAGTCGATGTGCAATGAGGACGGTGTAGCAGAGTAGCCAGAGTCTGTGCCTCTATCGTCATCAAGAACTTCAGCAGGCTGGAGATCAGCCTGTGTTGTAGAGGGAGACAAATGAGACATCTCTCCAGAGTTGGTGTCAGGCACAATACTAGAGAAAGAGAGAAGAAACATGAACTTGAAAGAACCACAGATACACAGCCAAATCAGGACTCTCCACAAAGTAACGCTGTATTCAGTAGGGTACAGACAGGGCATGACCTCGTACACGTAAACAACCACTCTGTGCGTTTCCGTTAGCACCACTACTGAGGAGTTCTACCACAATATCTACCACCGGGTGCGGATGAAAATGAAATCAGACGGAAAACGGTATTTCCACAAATATTTCCACAAATAACACTTGTAACAATTCCCACACTCACTAACAGAGCCTGTAAAGAGCTGGAAATGATTTAAGACCTACCGCATGGCCCTATAAAATATTTGGCCACACAGGATAAACTCTGTAGCCTTTGATGTGCCTCTCACAGGCATGGATGATCTCAATCTTGGTCAAGAACAGCTTATGTGATACACAGAGATCTGATGGTCCCCCGCTGAAGTCACCTAATGACATGAAAGTCGCTCCGCCCTCTCCACACAAGTTCACTACTTCAAAGACTAGAATTCACAGGTAATCACACATCTATAGGCTGAGCCAGAGCCACGCTAGATTTAAATTCGTTAAATTTTATCTGAACAATATAAACACAGCACTCCAAACTAGTGATCTCACCCTATTTAACGAGGCCAATAATCAGGAGATATTTTTTTAAAACAGCAACCATGCAGCCAATACTGGAACTCCCAGTTCCATGGCTAGGACCACCAACATACAGCCACTGCAGTTTCATTGTGCCTGGCAACCCAACCACAGACAGTGAATCTAATTATAAACCCTTTGTGATACTATATATGGTACAATATGAAAGGAGCGTTAAAACAACAAGGCCACTGAGGTTACATTCACCTGCAAGGGAGGCTTTTGAAATTCTGCGTCCAACAGGAGGTCCCAAAGCCAACACAGCCTCACAGTGGCCAGCACACAAGCGATGTTGGGGATTGAGCTGACCCATTAAGCCTATACATTCCCACATTAGCCACAACCAGCAACCAAACACAGCCAGACACTATCTTACAAAAGGTACCACAGATCCAGCGTAACCTATTCAAATATAGAGACAACAGACACAATAGCCCACTTGGGTTCTACACCTGATCAAGAGCTGCAAGGTAGAGAGGCACCTAGGTGGAAGACTAGCAGCCATCGTTCTTCTCACCCTAGAACGATCTCACAACTATTACACGTATCCACTGTCACGACAGTGTAACCAGATGCAACACTTCCAGAACCTGTTGGAAGTGACCACCTGACATCAAAGGGTACCTCAAGTGGGTACTAATCAATCCATCTCCAAATAAGGCCGAACATAAACAAAGGAAGTGCCGAAGGGGAGGCAAGCATGGGGAAAGACACTACATCTCTGCTTCCCCTGGCAACCACATGCATTCCTGCAGACAATTCCTACCTGACATAGCTCTGCTGGCATTCCTCTGGGTTGCTGTTGAAACAAGGAAGAGGAAAACAAATGAAGTCACAAACACAACACAGAAGATATTATAGACGGAAATCATAGAGGAACAAAGACGGGTTAGATCATCTCTGCTTCTGGATCAGTTGCTAACAGAAACATTAAACAACTGACACTAATTAGCCTCACACACAAACACCCGCCTGCCGGAACCATACCCAAAATAACTAAGTAATGCCGCCAGGTATCCACTAACACTGATGTGGCCATGGCGAGCAGTCAGGGCTTCCATGTGCACACAAGTATGAGGGCAAACACCACAGGGGACAGTGAAATCATCATCCTCCCATGCACACACACAATCTCATGTGAGCACACATCACTAATATACTCCTTGGTCAATGCCTCACACAGACCCACTTTCTTGATATGCTGGATAAGTTAAAGGAGTGCTGGCTGCCATCTGATCCAATATTGTCGCCTCCGCTGTTCAGGCCAATTTCTTTCTGAAGAGTGTCCACTGTAGCCTGAGTGCATGCACAGGAAAAACAAAAGTAAGATAGAATTACGACACAAACATGTGCTGAGTCTCATAAATTCCCTTAAAGAGATCCAACTATCTTCATACAAGTAACAAAAAAACTTCCAAACCCGTCCTGTCTCATTACAACCATGCCTGGGCATGCAAAACCCTTCCCCAACCACACAAAGAATCACAAGAGTTCCCTATTACATGGGTGGTTTTAGGCTAACATTCAGATTGTTTTGCTTGAGGAACCTCATTACGGTGGCCAGGGCTTGGTTGTTGGACGCTTGTTCGGATGAATTGCTCATGATATGTCTCTTGTTTCCTTGGAGTAATCGAAATGATCAAATGATGACGCGAGTTGTCGATACGGGAACTTCAGCCTCTAAAAGCTAAGAGGATTAACTTTACCAGTGTCAGAATGTGACACAAGGTCTTTAGAACTTCGAAGGCAAGAGGTTTGCCGAAATTTTACGAGAGAGTTGAGTCCTTGCTCAGTGATCACAGAACACGGGTCGGAATGGGTATAGTCAGGATAACTCCGTTTACCAGGCGTGTAGCCAACAAGGCGTGGTCCGAGAAAAGAGATAATTGCATGCACTAATTGTAGGGTCTATAAACTTGAAAATGGCCACCGATCAGCCTGCTGAGAATTTGATCCAGGAACGAATAGAAACCGAAGGAATGTCCAACCCTATCGAAGAAGAAGAATTCTGTAATACTACTCCTAATCTTACTTTGGGATCGAGTTTGAAAGAAGAAGACTCTAAAGCAAAAGACGATAGCATTCACATCACTCCGTTGTCCGAAAAAGTAGACCAATTACCGGTCGATCAAGATGGGATGGAAAACATGGTAAAATATACGCTAAATTCAAGTCCTGTAGTAAAAATTGATGTAGTTGATGCAGTGTGTACTGTGAACGAACCTACTGAAACGCATGCTGAAGTGTCTTTGATCAGAGAAGATGACCATGGAGACCAGGGAGGGGAAAGCGGTGAGGTGTGTACGACAGAGAAGGAGCAGAATGACTTTGAGGACAATGGTAAAGGCAGTGGGGATGGTCTCATTGTTAATCGTACACATGTGGATCATTCGAAGGACAGCTGCAGCAATGTTGGTGAAGATGGTGATTGTGGAGGAAAGAGGGGGGGAGAGGTGGATGGTGATGGTGATGGTGAGGCGGAAGGGGATGGGGATGATGATGGTGAGATGGATGGGGATGGGGATGATGATGGTGAGGTGGATGGGGATGGTGAGGTAGATGGGGATGATGATGGTGAGGTAGATGGTGATGGTGATGGGGATGATGATGGTGAGGTGGATGGGGATGGTGATGATGATGAGGTGGATGGGGATGGTGAGGTAGATGGGGATGATGATGGTGAGGTGGATGGGGATGGTGATGGTGATGAGGTGGATGGGGATGGTGATGATGAGGTGGATGGGGATGATGATGGTGAAGTGGAGGTAGATGGGGATGGAGATGGTGATAAAGACAGTGAGGGAGACTGTGAAGATAGTGAGGTTGTAGCTGAAGGCAAAGGACAAGGCATCCTTAAGGTGGAGAACAGTGGTGTTAGTGAGGGGGATGAAGGTGAAGATGGTGGGGTTGGGGAGACTGTTGGTGATGGTGAGGGGGATGAAGGTGAAGATGGTGGGGTTGGGGAGACTGTTGGTGATGGTGAGGGTAAGGAAACTGATGATGGATTGGTAGAAACTGGTTCAGATAGAAATAATGAAGAAGTGAGAAAAGACCCCACATATGTTCCCCGGGAATCTGGATACTTCTTCCATGACACAAGACAGGCACAGAATGAGGGAGACAGCATTCAGGACCCTGAGGACAAGGAACTGTGAGTCATTACAGCTGCGTACAAGATCCTGCAATGGTCTTACCTCTTGGGTGATGTTCCTCCTTCCATGTGTGTACAGGTCTGAGTTGAGAAGTGAGGCAGACACCAAACAGAAGTGGGGACATGACTTGTTCCAACTGGAACAGCAAGCACCTCGCACTGATGTAGAGAAGCTACAGGTACTATCTTTGCCGTTTGCCCACTACCAGCACCGCACCCACTACCAGCACCGCACCCACTACCAGCACCACACCCACTACCAGCACTGCACCCACTACCAGCATCACACTCACTACCAGCACCACACCCACTACTAGCACCACATCCACTACCAACATCACACCCACTACCAGCATCACACCCACTACCAGCATCACACTCACTACTTGCACCAAACTCACTACCAGCACCACACAAACTCCTTTTGTGAATCCTTAGTATTTTTCACTGTTTCAAGCTACTGCTTTGCCTAATGTTTGATTTCACAGGATTCCTGGAGATATGAAGAGGATGGTATTAGAGGACATGGTCAGAGGCGTGGTCGTAGGGGAAGGGGGCGTGGTGTGTCCCAACGAGGGGGGTACCGATCAAGACAGCATCAAGGGGACCAGCGAGAGCACAGACCACGAGGTCACTGGAGAGGAGGTAGGCAGCAGGGAGGACGGGGAGGAAGATGGAACAATGATCGGCAACGAAATGTTGACCAAGAGCATGATCATAGAAGGGAATTGTCATCATACGGTGATGATGGAAGACAGCCATCATCACATCAGGATGACAGAAGACAGCCATCATCACATCATGATGATAGGAGAAAGCCATCATCACATCATGATAGTAAGAGACAGCCATCATCACATCTTGATGATAGGAGACAGCCATCATCACATCATAATGATAGGAGACAGCCATCATCGCATCAGAATGATAGGAAACAAACTTCATCACACCGTGATGATAGGAGACAGCCTTCATCATATCATGATGATCGTAAACTGGCATCATCATATCATAGTGATAGAAAACAGCCATCATCACATCAAGATGACAGTGATGAAGACAGCGAGGGAGCTTGGGGTGGTGGTGGTAGGCAAAGAAGACGTCAGTTCAACAGTCACAGTAGCAATGAAGTGGAGGAAACATCCACTGCTGATAGGGAAGGACACTGGAGAGGCCGTGGGAGGGGGCGCAGGGGAAACTTCCGTGGTAGAAACATGCAAAAGGTCTCGTCCACCGTCAGCAAACACGAGGCAGAGGATGATTGGGGTCAGAGTGCACCAGAGAGAAATCGTCCTTCACAGAAACCTGTGTCAACTGAGAACTGGGAAAGCCCAGCTTCCACTAGACCAGCCCACAAGACTAGCCCGGAATCTCAGACAGGGAATTCCCCTAAAAAAGACCCAGCTGGAAGTCCTCAGCGTGGCAAGAAAACGCTCTTTGTTAAGAAGGAATCTTCGTCCGAGTCTAGACCTACTCGAGTGTACTCTCTAGCCAGAGGGAAGGCCGTCACTGCTCCTGAGGTGGATCCAGGAGAGACCTCTACCGTCAACATACCCAGTGGTGGGCGTGGTCATGGCAGCCAGTCAGCACGCAGTAACAAGGTACCAGGATCTGCCAGGATTAAGATGGACCACTCCCAGGAGGATGACAGTGGTCACAAAACTCCACACTTATCAAGGACAGTTGATGTCGAAGGGGACAAAGGTGGACCGAAAAGATACTCAGCATCGCGAGGTGGTCAGGAGGGAGCAGGGAAGGAGCAGATGTTTCAAGGTATGTATGCTCACCATGCAAATGGAGATGGCCAGTGTAGCCTAGGTTTGGATTAGCCACAATTATTGTTACAGTATCCACAGCACCAGAATCAGCACAGCACCAGAATCTTAAACATATACAAATATGTACACCAATTCTCCTGATATTCAGCGCCCAACCAAAGATAATACTGGTTGGTGTTTAGAAGTGAGGTGTTGAACAGCCTGATACCATGGTCAGCACAATGATCATGATATGATGCTCATGACAACATCAGATCATTGTTTTTGCACTTGTGTGTGCGTGTGTGGTGTGTGTGTGTGTGTGTGTGTGGTGTGTGTGTGTGTGTGTGTGTGTGTGTGTGTGTGTGTGTGTGTGTGTGTGTTTGGTATGTTGTCCTATGAAGTGAGCAATGACTTGTTTTGTAGGATTTCCTGTTGTGATGATGATGCCACAAGGGCAAGGGCAAACTGGTCACCATGGCAACACAAATCCGACCCCACAAGCTAACCCTCCTAACTCTCAACTGGATCCTTCCAAGGTACACACCCACTCCCTACCTCCACACCCCTCACCTCGATGCATTTACATGTGACCAATTCAATTTTCTGCAGGTACAAGGGGAATACCCTCCCCAGAAACCCCTCCTCCTCCCTCCACCTGACCCCGCCCTCCTTCCTCCCAACTTCCAGCAACCAATGCAGTATGTATACTCTGCTATGCCGGGATTCCCCATGGGGGAAATGGAGGAGGGGTATGGCCACTATCAAGGAGGACTCTTCATACCCAACATGTTACCACCTGATCAAAGGATGATGATGTCACCCCATCAAGGGGTTTCCCCTATGCAGACACCTCCACAGCAGAAGGCAAGATCACACGCAATACCCATTGTTCCACCTCAGGTTAGAAAATGGCTGCCGTTGTTCTCATGCTATATATCCCATACCCTCCTTCCTAATACATGTAGGAATGATGTCATTGCTCTTCCAAATGGCCACAATTTGCATGGGTCTGCTAGCCTAATTGCTAGTGTCTTTAGTTGTAATGATCGTATGATGGCAGCAGCCAATCAGTGACGTCATCATCTTCAAATGTGCAATTTCTTTCAAGTTAAACACATGCAGTCACACACATGCAGTCACACACATGCAGTCACACACACACACACACACACACACACACACACACACACACATGCATACATGTTTTGATTTTTCTATTATTGTAATTGTACCATGCAAATGGTCGGGAATGAAATGATCATATACGAGATACAAGTGCTGTCGATGACAAACTTTATATATTGCAGCTTTCCCACGGCAGCTCCATAGATATTCAAATCTATCATATGGTAGGTTAAGACAGACATGCAGACATGCAAACACAGTCATGCTCAAGTGCATAGGCAATGTGCACTTAACAATGTTCAAATGATGAGTAGTACATAGCATCTCTGGTGATACTTCTGCAGCTGGGTGCCACTTACAGTAGCCTCTGCAGCTGGCTAAAGGTTCCCCAGGTTAAATAAGAATACCTGAAACTGTTCTCATATGGTTTTCACTCACACACACACACACACACACACACACACACACACACACAGAGTCCTCTGCCAATCCCACATCCCTTTACCATTAAAATGATTAGAAACATGATCAATGGAAAGATGCACAAAGCAATCCATTGGCTGTATGAATTGATGTACAATTGTGGACACAAGAAAGGTTATCCGAACTAGCTGGACAGACAAACAAGATGTGAGGGGAGAATTGCACTCCAAAAGAACTATCTATCTCCGCTGTGAACTGGTGTATCCATTGCTAGTGCCATCCACTCCGAGTGTTGGTGGGCAATGGTGTCAACCAGAGAGTTAAGTTGCCCACAAAGGCAGTGGATCTGCTGGTCAAGTTCGATGGTGACGTTGTGACCTACAGACACAGAACAGCAGACATCAGTGATGACAAGCACGCATGGAGGGCACTCCAGGGTGTTAACACTGTCTCTCTAAAATTCATCATCACTACTGCACCCCTAGAACCCCCCTAGAGCCCCCCTAGAGCCCCCCTAGAACACCCCTCGAGCCCCCCTAGAACACCCCTCGAACCCCCCCAAGGGCACCCCTAGAGCACCCCTCGAGCCCCCCCCCAAGGGCACCCCTAGAGTACCCCTAGAACACCCCTAGAGCAGCCCTAGAGCAGCCCTAGAACACGCCTAGAGCACCCCTAGAACACCCCTAGAGCACCCCTAGAGTACCGCTAGAGCACCACTAGAGCACCCCTAGAACACCCCTAGAGCACCCCTAGAGCACCCCTAGAGCACCCCTAGAGCACCCCTAGAGTACCGCTAGAGCACCACTAGAACACCCCTAGAGCAGCCCTAGAACACACCTAGAGCACCCCTAGAGCACCCCTAGAGCCCCCTACAGCACCCCTAGAGCACCCCTAGAGCAGCCCTAGAACACACCTATACAATGTAACAATAGTTCTGCTTGTGTATTAGAATAGAAAAGGATTGAGTAAAATTGTTTGTAGTAAAAAAATAATTATAGAATTTTTGGACAAAAATTTAAATACACAACAAAAATTTAGAAAATGCACTGGAATTCCGCTTGTAGTGACGGAAGATTCACCATTGTGACCTAGGACACCATAGTCTAGCTAGCTAGACTAAGGGCACCACAAAAGAGCACAGAATGCTTAGACGAGTGCAAACCTCGTACACTCCCCCTCTACAGACAGGAGTAACGTTGCATACAAGCATCAGTTGTAGTCAAGAGTCTGCGTCTACAAGAACAAAATACACCCATTGCTGGTGATCATTCTGTACACGGAATCCCATGGAAAGAGGATGAATAACTAGATCATGTCTGATACCTGAAAACTTTGAGTCTCGCAATGGAAATTTGACATGGTTAGAACAGAAACAAGCCAAAACAATGGGCCTGAGAAAGATTAGGGGTAGATATTTAGAGGGATATGGTGACTCTTGAAGAAACCACTCATGCTTGAGGTAGCCATGCTGAGACATTAGAAGCACACACATTGACAATAGAAGCACTCACATTGACAATAGAAGCCCTCACATTGACAATAGAAGCACTCACATTGACAATAGAAGCACTCACATTGACAATAGAAGCACTTACATTGACAATAGAAGCACACACATTGACAATAGAAGCACTCACATTTGAAATAAACGACACTGGCAATTTGGTCTATGTTGCCGTCCATTCTTCCTTCGCTGATCATCTTTGCTGCAATCTTCTCAGCCTAAAGTGGGCAGGGTCAAGGAGGGTGTGACCATGTACAAACAATGCTCAATCTAGAGGAACACTCAGTTATCGAAAACTCACTACACCTCCCTCTCCCCTACCTGTACCCCCCAAACCTCCTCCTTTCCTTTCCCCACTCTCCCCTCCTTGTGTTACCCCTCCTCGTTTTGCCCCTCCCCTCCTCGTGTTGCCCCTCCCCTCCTCGGGTTGCCCCCTCCCCTCCTCATGTTGCCCCCTCCCCTCCTCATGTCGCCCCTTCCCTCTTCACTTTGCCCCTCCCCTCCTCATGTTGCCCCTCCCCTCCTTGTGTTGTCCCTCCCCTTCTTGTGTTGTCCCTCCCCTCCTTGTGTTATCCCTCCCCTCTTCATGTTGCCCCTTCCCTCTCCATGTTGCCCCTCCCCCCCTCATGTTGCCCCCTCCCCTCCTCATGTTGTCCCTTCCCTCTTCATGTTACCCCTCCCCTCCTTGTGTTGTCCCTCCCCTTCTTGTGTTGTCCCTCCCTCCTTGTGTTATCCCTCCCCTCTTCATGTTGCCCCTTCCCTCTCCATGTTGCCCCTCCCATTTTGTTGCCCCTCCTTTCCTTGTGGTACCCCTCCCCTCCTCGTGTTGCCCCTCCTTTCCTCGTGTTGCTCCCCGTCCTTGTGTTATGCCTCCCCTCCTCTCCTCGTGTTGCCCTTCCACTCCTCGTGTTGCCCCTCCTTTCCTTGTGGTACCCCTCCCCTCCTTGTGTTACCCTCCCCTCCTCATGTTGCCCCTCCCCTCCTTGTGTTGTCCCTCCCCTTCTTGTGTTGTCCCTCCCCTCCTTGTGTTATCCCTCCCCTCTTCATGTTGCCCCTTCCCTCTCCATGTTGCCCCTCCCCCCCTCATGTTGCCCCCTCCCCTCCTCATGTTGTCCCTTCCCTCTTCATGTTACCCCTCCCCTCCTTGTGTTGTCCCTCCCCTTCTTGTGTTGTCCCTCCCTCCTTGTGTTATCCCTCCCCTCTTCATGTTGCCCCTTCCCTCTCCATGTTGCCCCTCCCATTTTGTTGCCCCTCCTTTCCTTGTGGTACCCCTCCCCTCCTCGTGTTGCCCCTCCTTTCCTCGTGTTGCTCCCCGTCCTTGTGTTATGCCTCCCCTCCTCTCCTCGTGTTGCCCTTCCACTCCTCGTGTTGCCCCTCCTTTCCTTGTGGTACCCCTCCCCTCCTTGTGTTACCCTCCCCTCCTCGTGTTGCCCCTCCTTTCCTCGTGTTGCTCCCCGTCTTGTGTTATGCCTCCCCTCCTCTCCTCGTGTTGCCCTTCCACTCCTCGTGTTGGCCCCCGTCCTTGTGTTGCCCCTCCCCCTCCTTATGTAATCCCTCCCCTCCTCATGTTGCCCCCTTCCCTCTCTATGTTGCCTCTCCCATCCTTGTCTCAGCCCTCCCCCCTCTGTTACCCCTCTCCTCCTCATGTTGCCCCCCTCCCCCCCTCCTTGTGTTGTCCCTCCCCTCCTCATGTTGTGCCTCCCTCCTCATGGTACCTCTCCCCTCCTTGTGTTGCCCCTCCCCTCCTTGTGTTGCCCTTCCCCTCCTTGTGTTCCCCCCCCGTCCTCGTGTTGTCCCTCCCTCCTCGTGTTGCCCCTCCCTCCTCATGTTACCTCCTTGTGTTACCCCCCGTCCTCGTGTTGTCCCTCCCTCCTCGTGTTGCCCCTCCCCCTCTTTGTGTTGCCCCTCCCTCCTCATGTTACCTCCTTGTGTTACCCCCCACCTTGTGCTGTCCCTCCCCCTCCTCGCATGCACTCTTGTCAGAGATGGTAGGGCTCCTTTGGGTGGGGCAAAGGGGGACATTCACTCCCCCTCACTGTCTCTGCACATTTCTACTCCCACAGTTTAATTAAGCCTCCCTCCCCCTCCCCCTCCAACTCAACTCTTGTATGCTGCTATGTTTCAGTTACCTTATGTGGGGGAATCCCCAGTAAAGCCCCCAGTTCATCCAAAGTGATGTTGTTGTAGAGTTTACTGGTCGAAAGTATGTTGTGTTCCACCACTGCTCTGTCTAGTATGCTCCAACCGTCGGCTATGGTGGCTTTCTGATGAGGGGGAAGCATAGCTGCAAACTCCTCAATCTCACATGGTTTAATGATCCTCTCCAGATGCCTGGGGGAGGGGGAGGGACAGCATGTGATGCAAGCTTACAGTGTGCAGGAGGGGAGGAGAGACAAGGGTAGGTGCGGGTGTGCAGGGAGGGAGGGGGTGAGAGGGGAGGGGAAGGAGGTATCGTAGATGGTATGTGAGAGTATTGGCCTGAACAATGAGGTAGATTGATGTGCTGAGGTTGGATGTGATGGACTACAACACAAACAAAATAGTCAGGGAGTGTGCTATGGGTGGAAACACCAACACAGCAAAAGAGGCACATAGCGCATGATACTGGTAAGCTGTTGGTGGATTCAGGAAGCCCAGATCTTCAATGTACTACAGTAGATGAATAGTACATCACCTGGTACAATACCAGTAGGGAATTACCCTAAGCAATACATCAAATGGGGATTTTCTTGGGCACTATGTATATCAGAAGGGATTTCCCCAGGTATAGCATAAGATGCATGGAGCGGTCACAATGTCATGTAAAACAGGTTTACATTTTTTCCAGAACAGGGTATGTCGGCAGAGCATGGCTCCTCTCATCCTTGTAAAGACTGGCCAACTGTCTGGATCTTGCTGGGCCGGCACTGGAGAGGATGGCGCAGTTGATAGCACATTTGAGGGACATGAGCTGCTCGTCCTGGTGAATGGCAGGCTCGTAGGCCAGGGCTAGGTACCGCCGGGCAGCATCGTCAAACCTCCTCCAGTAGTCCTGCAACCGAGCAGTGCACACCTGTGTGTGTGTGTGTGTGTGTGTGTGTGTGTGTGTGTGTGTGTGTGTGTGTGTGTGTGTGTGTGTGTGTGTGTGTGTGTGTGTGTGTGTGTGTGCGTGTGTGTTAGCATGGAAACATGCATGTGTGCATATGTATGGCAAAGCAAAGAAATGTTCAAAATCACACACTCAACCCATACGAATGAATGAACACTGACAAAGGACATTTAGGATATCTAATCAAATTAGCTACAGTTTATAACTTCATCAAAAGCATGTCAATGTTCCTTTGCGTGGTACGTCAATGTCCCCTTGCGTGGTACGTCAATGTCCCCTTGCGTGGTACGTCAATGTCCCCTTGCGTGGTACGTCAATGCCCCCTTGTGTGGTACGTCAATGTCCCCTTGCGTGGTACGTCAATGTCCCCTTGCGTGGTACGTCAATGTCCCCTTGCGTGGTACGTCAATGCCCCCTTGCGTGGTACGTCAATGCCCCCTTGCGTGGTACGTCAATGTCCCCTTGCGTGGTACGTCAATGTCCCCTTGCGTGGTACATCAATGCCCCCTTGCGTGGTACGTCAATGCCCCCTTACGTGGTACGTCAATGTCCCCTTGCGTGGTACGTCAATGTCCCCTTGCGTGGTACGTCAATGCCCCCTTGCGTGGTACGTCAATGTCCCCTTACGTGGTACGTCAATGTCCCCTTGCGTGGTACGTCAATGCCCCCTTACGTGGTACGTCAATGTCCCCTTGCGTGGTACGTCAATGTCCCCTTACGTGGTACATCAATGTCCCCTTGCGTGGTACGTCAATGTCCCCTTACATGGTACGTCAATGTCCCCTTGCGTGGTACGTCAATGTCCCCTTACGTGGTACGTCAATGCCCCCTTGCGTGGTACGTCAATGCCCCCTTACGTGGTACGTCAATGCCCCCTTGCGTGGTACGTCAATGCCCCCTTACGTGGTCGGGATGAGAGCTAGTAGCTTAGTACACCAGTCATTATGGGATAGAAAAGTGTGTTGAAAAGACAGTACTAAACCAAACCTTCACGATGGAGTGCTCTCACTTTGTGTATGATGGCTAGCTTCTTGTCTGTGACGTTGGGGAGAAGGCTGCTAGTGCGGTTGATGAAGGACTCTGCTTCTACGTGTTTTTCAACTTCCAGGTAGAGTTGTGCAATCTTCAGATACACTTCTACTACATAGTCCGCAGAGTACTGCCTGCAGTGGGGGGGAACATCAGCCACAGCAGATGACTCACAGAGCACACACAGAGCACATGTTGGGGGGTGCTGGTGGCTTAGCATAGACCAATGATGGGACTACAGAGCCGGACTATGGGATGGATTCAGGTCCATTCCCAGTGATGGTATCTTTGGCTCTTTTTCTCTGCACCCCCTACCCACCACCAAGAGAACTCAGAAAAATAAAGATTATCCCTACAGCTACCAAACTGATTAACATTATGTGATTTGACAATTAACCTTATAATGATTATGTATTTGTTTGCTTGTTTGTTCATTTGTTATTTGTAATTTTTCACTGGGTCCCCTGAAAATAGCCATTGGGCTAAGCAGGTCCCCAGTCTAAATAAGAATAATGAATCGATCAAACGTATAATACACACAGTACACACAGTACACACAACACACACAGCACACACAGTACACACAGTACACACAGTACACACAGTACACACAACACACACAGCACACGTAGTACACACAGTACACACAGCACACACAGCACACACAGGACACACAGCACACACAGCACACACAGTACACACAGGACACACAGTACACGCAGTACAGCCACACATAGTGGGGTGCTAGTCTCGCAGGTCAAAACCATTTTCCCAGCTTTAATACAAGCAGAAGCAAAGACAACAAGGAAAAGAGTCTGGCTATGTGACACTGGAGTGGTGCAGTGACCCCAGCAAAGAGTGGTGCAGTGACTCCAGCAAAGACTGGTGCAGTGACCCCAGCAAAGACTGGTGCAGTGACCCCAGCAAAGACTGGTGCAGTGACCCCAGCAAAGAGTGGTGCAGTGACTCCAGCAAAGACTGGTGCAGTGACTCCAGCAAAGACTGGTGCAGTGACCCCAGCAAAGAGTGGTGCAGTGACCCCAGCAAAGAGTGGTGCAGTGACCCCAGCAAAGAGTGGTGCAGTGACCCCAGCAAAGAGTGGTGCAGTGACCCCAGCAAAGAGTGGTGCAGTGACCCCAGCAAAGAGTGGTGCAGTGACCCCAGCAAAGAGTGGTGCAGTGACCCCAGCAAAGAGTGGTGTAGTGACCCCAGCAAAGAGTGGTGCAGTGACTCCAGCAAAGAGTGGTGCAGTGACCCCAGCAAAGAGTGTCTGTGCAGATAAGTACTTGCGTCCACTGTCGAGGGGGATAAGGGAGAGAGCGTGTGCACTTTGAACCCAGTTTTCTTCAGCTTCATAACATTCAGCCAAGAATCTCAGAAGAGACACAGTCTAAGAAGAGAGGGGAGGCAGATCAACAATAGAACATGGTGTGCTTAGGGGGTAGGGATGGGTAGCACGGTGCATATAGGGTGGGGTAGCAGGGTGTACCTAGGGTGGGGTAGCATGGTGTACCTAGGGTGGGGTAGCACGGCGTACCTAGGGTGGGGTAGCACGGCGTACCTAGGGTGGGGTAGCACGGCGTACCTAGGGTGGGGTAGCACAGTGTACCTAGGGTGGGGTAGCATGGTGTACCTAGGGTGGGATAGCACAGTGTACCTAGGGTGGGGTAGCATGGTGTACCTAGGGTGGGGTAGCAGGGTGTACCTAGGGTGGGGTAGCACGGCGTACCTAGGGTGGGATAGCACAGTGTACCTAGGGTGGGGTAGCACGGTGTACCTAGGGTGGGATAGCACGGTGTACCTAGGATGGGGTAGCATGGTGTACCTAGGGTGGGGTAGCAGGGTGTACCTAGGGTGGGGTAGCACGGCGTACCTAGGGTGGGGTAGCACGGTGTACCTAGAGTGGGGTACCACAGTACATATAGGGTAGGGTAACTCATAGTTTTTATTAGAAAGTATGCCAGGACCTACTCAAACAGTAATATCTGTACGCAAATCCACACTCTTGTCTACTAAGAAACTTACACTTTCTTCAAACGATGACAAGCGAGGCTGAAGTTTGCTAACCGCATAACTAACGATGTCCTTTGAAACTGCTTTATCCATCGAGTGAACTATAGTCACAAATCCTCCAATGGCACTTTTGGCGGCAACTGCATTCTGACTTTCACGAAGGGCTACAAAACATAAACCACAATCTATGATCCTACTAAACTCCACGGCTATCCGGTATCGTGGTCAGAATGGTTATCACTAAGAAACATACCAGCATCAATATATAATTTAAAATTATTGGAAAGTATCGAGCTATCCTTCTCCTTCGCTATTATCTCAAGTGCATCAGCAAAATCTTTGGCTGAGCTAACGGGAGCAGAGAACAACTTTTGCAATTTAGCAGCCATTTTCAGCAACGTTGCGCAAGAGCTTTGTACTATATTTAGAATAATTCGTCACGCAATGACGCGCTTAGCCTAAAAATAGCACACTTCCTACTAAAAATAGGCAGTTTCTCCAGTACAAAAGACAGCTGGATTGCATTAGTGTCATTACATGAAGCCAAATCAGTGTTGTGAGCATTTTTGTGAAGAGAGAAAGTTGTTTTTTAAGTTGTTTGTAGTTTGAAGAAGAAATGAGTGGACAATATCAAGAGCCAACATCAATGAATACACTTAAGTGTGTCATAGTAGGTGATGGTGCTGTGGGGAAGACATGTCTGCTTATGAGCTATGCTGCCAACCAATTCCCAAGGGAGTACGTTCCCACTGTGTTTGACAACTATGCTGTCACCATCACTATAGGGAAGGAAATGTTCAAGCTGGGACTCTTTGATACAGCAGGACAAGTATGTGTATGTGTGCGCGTGTATGTGTGGTGTTTGTTGTATGTTTACACATCTACCACTGTGTCAGTAATCTGTAATGTAAGTACTGTCATACATGATGACCGTAAAGTCGTACATAAAAACCTGAGTTGTTAGGTCTTGTTCACAGAACCTGAGTTGTTAGGTCTTGTTCACGGACAGAACTAAACAGACAAATCCCACACCAACTGCAAGTCTGTCCACTTCCTCTTGTTGCTCTGTACTGTTTACCTCCTCATCCTGTGTGTGTGTGTGTGTGTGTGTGTGTGTGTGTGTGTGTGTGTGTGTGTGTGTGTGTGTGTGACCAGATCCTGTTCCCATTTGCAGGAGGACTATGACAGGTTAAGACCACTATCCTACCCAATGGCAGACGTCTTCCTGGTCTGCTTCTCAATGGTAAATCCAGCATCCTTCGAGAACATCAAGGAAAAATGGATACCAGAAATCAAGCACTATAATCCTCGCACTCCCTTCCTTCTTGTGGGCACACAAGAGGATTTGAGGGATGATCCTTCTGTCATTGAACAACTTCGAAGAAGAAAACAATCACCCATCACAAGAGAACAAGGGTTAAGACTTGCAAAGCTCCTTCGATCGTCAGGTTATTTGGAGTGCTCTGCCCTCACGCAGAAGGGACTTAAAGATGTATTTGATGAAGCCATACTAGCCGTCATCAACAAAGACACACAAAAGGAGAACAAGAAATCGAAATGCTCACTTCTATGAATAACACCAATCACATGTAACACACACACTCACTGTCTCCAAGAGTCCAAGTTTCTTATTCCCACCCATTGACATGGTATTCACAGCTGCACAGAGCCTTGTTGTACAAGGAGGATTTTTAAATTTTAACAAAATTGTATTTATTGTGGAATTTAAACTACGTATATGCAATTATAGCATAGCAAGGAAGGGGATGGAATTAATTAAAGTGAAGGAATTTGAAGAATTGTTTTTATTGAATTATGGTCAATTGTCCTAATAACCACAAGATCTGATAGAACTTCCCTCATAGCCCACAGAATGGGCCTAGTGTGGTAGGCCATTGCCTGCCTTCAATCACTGGAGCGAGTACCAGCATCACCACACCATTCACAACTTTGTACGGGAGAAAAATGTGCAGATAATGTGGTCAACTCACTTGTGTGACACACACCACAAGGTCAAATCTATAATGTCTAATAAAGCTCATCTAACAGCCATACTTTCTGATTTCACAGCATCCATTAAAATACATTAATAAAACGTGATTAAACTTGATTACTAACAGCAAAGTCAGGACAAAGTCATGAAGTTGTGTCACAAACAATTCAATAGAAAATACAAAACAGGAAACCAATCAACAATGCTAGCAATACAACATGAAGCTCAAAATATTTACTCTTTCTTTGATTTCTTCTTCTTCTTTGGACTAGCAGTCACATCCTTGAGGGGGGAGGGAGAAAATAGTAGCGACTATAGCAACCTCATGAACTTCCATATCATCACACCACCACACACCTCCTAGTACACAACGCCACACCTCCTAGTACACAACGCCACATCTCCTAGTACACACGGCCACACCTCTTAGTACACACAGCCACACCTCCTAGTACACACAGCCACACCTTCTAGTACACACTGCCACACCTTCTAGTACACACTGCCACACCTCCTAGTATACAACACCACACCTCCTAGTACACACTGCCACACCTTCTAGTACACACTGCCACACCTCCTAGTACACAACGCCACACCTCCTAGTACACAACGCCACACCTCCTAGTACACATGGCCACACCTCCTAGTACACACCACCACACCTAGTACACACATGGCCACACCTCCCAGTGCACACCGCCACACCTGCTGACATCCCCTGGGAAACGTGTGCCACATTGTCTGGGAAGTTGAGTGGCTTCACTATCAAATGTACTGGAATTTCTAGTGGTATTTGCAGGTATGGTTAGCATGGGTGGAGAGTGGGCGGGAGGGGGTAGGTGGGGAGGTGGTGAGGGAGGGAGGGGGATAGGTAGGAGGGAGGGAGGTGAGAGGGGGACAGGTGGAAGGGAGAGTGAGAAGGGATGTGGAGGAGAGAGGGACAGGTGGATGGAGGGGAGAGTGAGGAGGGATGTGGAGGAGAGGGGACAGGTGGAAGGGAGAGTGAGGAGGGATGTGGAGGAGAGGGGACAGGTGGTATGCATGAGATTGGTGAGGAATTGTGTGGGAGGAGCTCCAAAAGGATCATACCTTTTCTATTACTACAGGGGCTGTTTCCTGATGGATTCCTTCATCTTCAGATAATCTCTTTTTTTCTTTTTTCTTCTTTTTCTTTGGTTTCCTTTCAACCCCATCGACCACATCTAACCAACCAACACACACAAGGAGAGTGATATACCAATCACATATCTAAACATGACCTTTGCCCCACATACCAGTATCCACCACTTCCTCGACCAGCTCTTCTTTGACCTTCTTAGCAGCAGATTCTTCCAATCCTTCTTCCTCCTGACTTGGAGGGCTTCTCTTCCTGCTCAGTGTAGAATCTGCTGCTGGGTTGTAGGAGGTCACACTATGGGAGGGGGTTACCATGGTAACAATAAAGGCATAGTAATGATACCTTGTCTCCCGTGCCAGAACCCACGCCGAGAAGGGTTGGGTCTGGTGACTTTGCACATAACAAGTTGTTCTAAAGGACTGCAATTATCATATGACATAATCGCAAGTGCCCACACTCATCATCTTCCTTTTCGTCTCCTTGCCGTTTACATACCCAACCGTTATCCCTTTACATCTAAACGATGCCAATTGGTCTTTCATTAGGTTGCGTAGTATAGAGTGTCCATGATTAGGACAACCAGCGGCGATACGAGCATGACAATCAATGTGTTTGCGACTATGCCTCGTGTTTTATCGAAAAACCAACAATAGTAGAGCAGAGCACAGAGACTTTCCATATCCAGTTGGAAGGGATACAAATACGATCTTTTCTGCTGACAAGCGCATCATGCCCTACACCAGGGCCTTTTTCTGCTTGTCTTTCTGACAGGCATACCCTAGCCAGGCAGCACCCTCCTTAATAATGGAACAAAAATATCTGTGTCAACCGAACTGCGAATTATACAAAGAATCTTTGTAAACAAAGTGAACAACAACCGACAATCTCGTAAAGTCTTGAAAGGAGTTAGTGATGATGCAATGCCAATGATGTAATCAAATCTGATTGGACGCAACAAGATCTCGTTGCGCAGAACAACTTGCTGTACGCAAAGTCACCCAACGCAACCCTTCTCAGTGTGGGGTCTGGCACGCCAGACTAAATGATACCATGATTGGAAGTTTCCATTACTTCAATGTTACAAAGGCCAGCTGCTACAGGATGTAATGCTTTTGAAAGCTAAAGACTTGGCAAGAATTCATTTCAGAGTTTTCCAGTTTGTTCTCTGACGAACAGTACAAATTCTAGCGATGTGAACACTTATCACGTAGATGGCTTGCATCTACCTCACACATCTCTTACATGTGCCTACTCGTCAATGCCCGCATTTGCAAGGATTCAGTTTCTTACAATTCAGACAAAGAATACAAGTTGGGTTGCTTTCAGGATAACGATCAGGGGGAGGGGGCAATGACAAACTATAGCAACGGAGGGGGCAGATATGCACGCATGTGGTATACTGGACGTTAACAAAACACATGCTGTGATGTAAGGAGAGGGAGATATTTATGTGGTATCATAGGTGAACATCACTAGGTGAGGGGAAATTTGAGATGTTAGGCTATACAAGGTGACCTGAGGCCATTTTGGACCACTCAAACAGGTTTCTGAATGCATGAATCACTGCTGCTGTTATGCATCTACATTACAGGAGGACAATTCAGGGAGGGGAGGGGAGGGGATTGCCCCCTTTACCTCCCTAAAAGAAACCCTGCAAGCTAGTTGAATTTGCATGGCAGCCAGTGGAGTTGGACTCAATGATGTCACAAAAATGTCGGCCTTTAAACCCACATTTGGTTCTGGAATGTTGACTATGTGTTATACAAATTATTTATTCAATATTTTAATAGGTATGGAATAAACTTGTTTTAACTTAAACTTATTAGAACAAATAATTTTCATGGTTCTACACTGTTCCTTTATTTTGCTGGATTAACACATGCTAAAAGTGGCAAATGCAAGCAAACACTAAACTTCAACGATCCATTCACTAATACACACTTACAAAGAGGAATGGAAGCATTGAAATACAATTCCTATATATCTGAAGAAAGTCAAGTCTTCCTTAAGACACACTTGAAACCCAATTTGTGGTCTCTCACTTTGTGCAGTTGTTCGGGACTAACCTCTTCATCTCGAACTTCTCAGCTCTGGCCTTGGCCTTTCCTGTCCCACTAACCTTCCTCAGATGGCCTTGTTCCATCTCCTGCAGTCTGGCCTCCACCTGCGCTCGGCAGGTCTCTCCAATGTCTGTTGATCCGTCTTCCCCTAGTGCGTCGTAACGCACAGCTAGGGAGGTCTTGGCTGCCAGAGTACGGGAGACCTGAGGCAATGCACACATCACAAGCAGTAGACTCAGCCCTCACACAACACAATGTTTAACCCTCACACAACACAATGTTTAACCCTCACACAACACAATGTTTAACCCTCACACAACACAATGTTTAG
>CAUJGJ010000242.1:4154890-4212390 GCA_963170055.1 Halisarca cf. caerulea | reverse complement strand
CCACGGCCAGTGAAGTACGCGGGATTGTGGAGGAAAACAAAATGGTGGCCGTTGCACACTACAATGACATGACAGCTGGTGAATGGGAGGATCTTCGTTATGAGCTTCGGCAACACCAGATAAGCTGCAAAGTCATCCCAACAAAGATAGCTAAGAGAGCTCTTGATGGATGCTTTGAAAGAAACATTAGTATATTGTTCAAAGGCCCCTCTCTGCTGCTGTTTAGCAATGAGTCTACTTCCTTGAGTAAGTGTTTACATTCAGTACACAATCAGTCCAAGCTGGAGTTGCTTGGAGGAATGGTTGATAAGGAGCTGATTACAAGAGCAGGGTTGGAAGCATTGGCCAAGTTGCCATCAAGGGTTCAAGTCCAGTCTGTGCTTTTGGGAAGTATACAGGAGTCGTCTGTTCAGCTTGGACGGGCACTGCAGCACCATCAGCAGAGGCTGTCATCCCTGTTAGGACATGTTGAAGACAGAACTTCTTCTGCCTCATGATGTTTGTTTATTGTTGCCCAATCTGATTTGATCCCATTGCATGTGTTTGTCATCTGAAGCCTGCACCACTGTTGACGTGTGGACTGTTTTGTGTGCAAACAATCTTCACTAGTTATTATGGCTATTGTGCACTGTTGAGATAATTTTCAATGACAATACCATACTGTCTGAAATGTTTGTGAGATGTAAATTCACAAATCACTTGGAAGTCAACTGTTCACACGTTTATTTTGCAACGGAGGCTATTAGTCTAGGAAGCCAGGCCAAGCCAAAATTCACGAATAAAACTGAAGAATCCATTTGCGAAATTTGCGAAAATAAAGTCCCGCGAACATTTCAGACAGTACGGTAATAATATTAAATAATTTTAATGGTCTTTAATTACACAGACAAATTTTTTGTTGTAAAAGTGTGTGTGGTTGTTCATCCTCTCGTGTACTTCCCCCAAATGTGGAGCAGAAACACACAAGCTATGAAGACCAGACTCATCACTAACACAGGAACTGGACCACTGCAGAGGGAGGAGGAATTGGAGGTGTGATGGTGGGGAGTGAGTGGTGATAGGGGTGGTGATGGTGGGGAGCTAGTGGTGATAGGGGTGGTGATGGTGGGGAGCTAGTGGTGATGGTGGGGAGTGAGTGGTGGTGGTGATAGGGGTGGTGATGGTGGGGAGTGGTGATAGGGGTGGTGATGGTGGGGAGCTAGTGGTGATAGGGATAGTGATGGTGGGGAGTGAGTGGTGGTGGTGGTGGGGAGTGGTGATAGGGGTGGTGATGGTGGGGAGTGAGTGGTGGTGGTGATAGGGGTGGTGATGGTGGGGAGCTAGTGGTGATAGGATGGAGAAAGTGCAAGGAAGAATGTTCCTTCACACACTGAGGTAGTTACCACCAGCCAATGAATCGTTTACAGTCACTAAACAATAGCTGCAAATTCAGATGGTCACACCCTTAGAAGTGCTAAAGTGCACTCTGCAGCGGAACCTCTCTATTCCTGACACCTTGGGACCAGAAGGGACTGTCCTGACTGTTGAGGTGTCCTTGTTTCAGGGGCTGAAGATAAAATATAACAAAGCGTGGAGAACCATGCGGTTCCTGCAGCATGTGTCCATATTGGAGGGGTCTGGATTGGAGGGTGGCTGCATTTTAGGGGTCTGAGTTGGAGGGTGGCTGCATTTCAGGGGTCTGGGTTGGAGGGTGGCTGCATTTTAGGGATCTGGGTTGGAGGGTGGCTGCATTTCAGGGGTCTGGGTTGGAGGGTGGCTGCATTTCAGGGGTACAGGTTGGAGGGTGGCTGCATTTCAGGGGTCTGGGTTGGAGGGTGGCTGCATTTTAGGGATCTGGGTTGGAGGGTGGTTGCATTTCAGGGGTCTGGGTTGGAGGGTGGCTGCATTTCAGGGGTCTGGGTTGGAACATAGATACTACAAACCAGTAGTATCTATGGTTGCAGGGGTCAGGGTTGGAGGGCTCTAGGTTGGAGGGGTCAGGGTTGGAGGGCTCTGGGTTGGAGGGGTTCCATTGTATATTTCCACTCTAAGCAAACCCGCAGCACAGGACATCTAACGAGGCAGACCAGTCCTGCTTAGCCAAACCCATGCAGTAGTACCATGGCAACCCTGACCCTGGACCAACACGCCATTTATAATTTTCATTCAATAGTACACACACACACACACACACACACACACACACACACACACACACACACACACACACACACACAACACACACACACACACACACACACACACACACACACACACACACACACACACAAACACACAAACACACACACACACAAACACACAAACACACACACACACACAAGTAGTACATACATTCGTATCCCAGGGGAGTCGTCTCCGGTGTAAAACCTCCACATACTACCTCCACTGGATGTTCCTGGTGCCTTTACTGTTCCTGAGGACCCGCCCCCTGTCCTCCTCTGGCGGACCCCACCGCTAGGTTTGGGAGATCTTGACCCTCCACCACCCCCTGCAGAGCCCTTACCGACATTCGTTGACGAAGCTGATCGCTACAGGGAACATGATCACGTCTTACAATGAAATTTTGCACTTTGAGGAACAAGGAATGAACAACAAATATTACAAGAGATTGGACATTGATTTAGGGTATCTCTGGTACAATGAACACACACACACACACATCCAACAACCTTCGTGTCTATGGTGGGACAAGCACCACACGACGGTACGAAACATCACAGCTCTTAGCAATACAACAGGCAACAAACTCATGGACTAAAAAGCTTTTCCTAAAATAACCTCCTCAAGGAGATAACAGCAAACTCACCATTTCTTTCACTTTTCTTTGTCTTTGGAGACCACACGCTTTCCGAGGGTTTCGCAACACCGGACATGGGGAAGGAAAGTCACGTGATTAACTGTCATTGGGAATTTCCCTACTATTATATATTTAGCAATGGAAGAGAAACTGTCTTTTCGACTCTTGGAAGGAAGAATTAGACCTTTTGTGGAGAGCCTGGTTCCTGATAATTTGGAGAGATTAAATGGGCATGCTCAAAATCTTAAAAAGGTTTTAGTTTTGACTATCGCTATGTTTAAGCCACTATTTTTTTTTTTTTGAGGGTATTTTAGCCGGAACGTCGGTCAGAACATAGACCCTATGTTGTTATAGGGTCTATGGTCAGAACAATAGATTGACTGTTGTAAGAGTAGGGTCTCATTCTGTGTTGTAAGGTTGTATCTTCCTGAATGTACCTCCATTCGCCATCCTTTGTTTCCACTATTCCCTTCATCCTATCCCCTTCACCCTCCCTGGTCTGGTTAGCTAATCCTTTGGCTGGAGAAAGCTGATCGTTCATATGGACAGTGTGGACTATGCCAGACCGTACCTGCCCTCCAACCCTCTGTGGACATTCTGTACTTGTAATGTGTAACATCAATGAGCCTGCTAGTGTCCTGTATGGACCAGGGGTGTTTTGTAGTAGGCTCTGTATCGCCATGGTGGCAACAAAGCATACATCTTTGGTGTACAGCATTTCCATCTCTGTCCTCGCAGTACCACAATGACAAGGACTGGAAAAATCTTCATAGGGAGCAGCTTCTTGCTCAACGAAGTGTCCAGCAGCTAAAAAGCAACTTAACACACTTGGAGCAGTGTAGGAAGCTTGTCAGAGACGAGGACATTTCCTCGTTTGATGAAATCATTGAACCTTTTAAAGTAAAAGTAATGAAAGCTCTGGATGACTTTGGGTTCAGCCAACTTCACTACACTCAAGGTTTGAGTGTGTGAGGGTGTGATGGGGTGTGGTGGTGGGTGCAAGGTGTGATAGTGTGTGGTGTGAGGGGGTGAGAAGTGTACGCACCAGTCACTCATCATAGACTGACTGAGAACAACACCAATGCTTTACCTTGTTGAAGACTCACTGAGAGCAACACCATGCTTACAATGTATTTTTTCCATTAGACTCCGACTTGAATATGGAGTTCTCGAGCTTGTCTTTAGATGATCAAATAGCTCTTGTCCCATCCAATGAGGAGGAGACCATTCGGTCGTGGGAGACTTTGCTGGATGACCTAAAGGAGCTCCAGTCATTGGCCAGTGAGCTCTACACTGCCACGCACACACAACAAGAGACCTTAGAGGGAGTGGAACACCACATAGAGGAGGCACATATCAGAGTGGAGGATGGGAAACATCAGCTGTCAAAGGTACCGTGTGTGTGTGTGTGTGTGTGTGTGTGTGTGTGTGTGTGTGTGTGTGTGTGTGTGTGCATGTGTGTGTGTGTGTGTGTGTGTGTGCGTGCGCGTGTGTGTGTGTGTGTGTGTGTGCACGCACGTGTGTGTGTGCATGTGTGTGTGTGTGTGTGTGTGTGTGTGTGTGTGTGTGTGTGTGTGTGTGTGCACGCACGTGTGTGTGTGTGTGTGTGTGTGTGCACGCACGTGTGTGTGTGTGTGTGTGTGTGTGTGTGTGTGCACGCACGTGTGTGTGTGCATGTGTGTGTGTGTGTGTGTGTGTGTGCATGTGTGTGTGTGTGTGTGTGTGTGTGTGTGTGTGTGTGTGTGTGTTGTGTGTATCCTGGGAGGGGAGAGTCCACTGTTCTTATAATTAGTTAGTTCTTGGTTTTTCTAAACCTTACAACTATAGGCATCTTTTCTAAAGGCAGCCATGTTGCCCGTTGCCGGGGCGCTAGTGGGTGGGGCAGTTGGTTTGGCTGTAGGTGGCCCCATTGGACTGGCCATTGGAAGCAAACTGGCATTTTTTGCTGTGACCACTGGAGGTGTGGTGGCTGGGACATCAGCAGGTGTGGCAGCTAAGAAAATTCAGAAATCCAACAATTCTAAGAAAAATGACTGATAACCCATTCTCAGTGCAAATGTAAGAATTTTTATTATAAATATCAAGTGCTTTTGATTCTTGTATTTTATGTACTGTTCAGTTTTGAATGTCCATGAAAGTGGGTTGTAGGAGGTGTGGTCAACATGTAGGAGGTGTGGCAGCATATAGGAGGTGTGGCAGCATGTAGGAGCTAGGTGTGGCAGCATGTAGGAGGTGTGACAGCGTGTAGGAGGTGTGGCAGCATGTAGGAGGTGTGACAGCGTGTAGGAGGTGTGGCAGCATGTAGGAGGTGTGACAGCGTGTAGGAGGTGTGGCAGCATATAACTTGCACTATTTTTAGTGGGAAATAAATTTAGTATTTTGCAACTACCAAACTTCAGCGGGCACTGAATTCAGCATTAAATTTTACACAGTGATCTGTACGCAGTGATCTGTACGCAGTGATCTGTACGCAGTGATCTGTACACAGTGATCTGTTGCATGAATTTACATTAGTGAATCCCATTCTATGCAGCTATTATTTTTAACAGGAGATAATTTTAGCATTTTCTGCTATATAGATAGCTAAATTCACTAAACTTAACCTCCAAAAAATATAGGTGCCTCTTAAGGAGGGTGTGGTCGGCACATAGGAGGGTGTGGCAGCATATGGGAGGGTGTGGCAGCATATGGGATCAAGGGTGTGTTCCAGGACTAGAAGGATGCTTGCACTCACATTTGTATAATATAGTCCACATTGATCTCTCCACGCGTTGGATTTATCATATTGCATTAATATTTTCGTATGTGGAACTAAATAATAATATTTCACTCTCGTTGTGCATGCAAGATACATACACGCATGCACGGTGTATGGTGTATACTGAAGAGAAGTGATCCAGGATCAACGTCAATGTGCGTCATGCTGAACCGGGGTCAAAGCAGCCAGGAAGAAGGTTGACTACTTAACAGTACACTAACAGCTAGGCATGAGCCAATTATTCACCAAGTACCACCTATTATTTTGTTCAATTATACGTCCAAACTCCGCCTATTATTCTGTAAAGAATCATGTTTGTGACAACATAAACAGAAGCCTCAACATTATTTATACTCACTGCAACATGAATTGTGTGGTCTTACGCATTCTTAAGGAATAGTTCCTACTGTGAAATGAAACAGCCATTTAAAGGGGAAGGAAACACGCTCCATGTTGGCCTGATTGGCCATTTTGTGCTACAAATTTTAGAATGTTCCCTATTATTTGCAAATTATTCCTGATTCACAGAGGTGCCTATTATTCATGAAATTATGTGCGCATAATTGGCTCATGCCTACTAACAGCAATATCAGATTGATCAAATAATTAAGTATTTATAATTTATAAAAAAAAAACATTTTCTGAGAGTACTTAACAATGTCTTGTATACATGCACGGGATGGAGGTAATTAGGGTCCAGAGTCGTCATCCATATTTGGTAGGGCAGACATAACGACAGCAGCTGATGAGATGATGTCAGGGAGTGGCTGGGGTGTGTCCTCAAAGTCACTGAGGTCCGATTGCTTGTTGGCAAAATGAATGAACACCTGACAGAGGGGGAGGAGTCAACTGAAACCACACACACAGCACCCATTGCTATGACAACTTACATCATCGAGTGTTGTCTGTGACACAGAGAATTCGTCTAGGCTCATTTGCTGTTTGGATTCTGTGAGTAGTGTGTAGACTGACCCCAGCCCCCCGGGGTGGGGGATCCATTGATAGACCAGGACATTATGATGCTCCTCCTAAACCAACAAAAGAGGCAGATAAAGTGATGAGGACACACACACACACACAAAACACACACACACACACACACATACAGAGCAAATGCACAGGAACCATACACACCATACCCACAGAAAGTAAGGCACAAAATGCAGGAAAACAAACCTTCAGCTCTGCTCCCTCAAAGTTCTGTCGGACAAACTCTTTTATTGGCTCCAGGGAAGGAGCATCTGGAGTCATGTGCAGTTTGATGCGATAGCCACTACCAAACCTGAAGTAATGGATGCAGTGTGTGTGCTGGGCAAACAACACCAACAGTAACATTCCAGAAGGATAACTAACAACCTACTTCTCCTTGAGGCGTTGAGGTGAACCGAGACACATGAGTCTCCCATTGACCATGATGGCCACTCTCGAGCAGAGAACCTCACACTCGGCCATGCTGTGTGTTGTAAGGAGTACAGACTGACCGCTTCCTACCACGTCCTGGATCACTCTCCAAAGGAACCTCCTTGCTTCTGGATCCACACCTGCTGTTGGCTCGTCCTAGAATCAGTGGACACTACAGTCAGCACACACCCCTCACCAATTCCACACATGCCCCCTCATCAGCTCCACCCACACCCCTTACCAACTCCACACATGCCCCCTCACCAGCTCCACACATACCCCCTCATCAGCTCCACCCACACCCTTACCAGCTCCACCCACACCCTTACCAGCTCCACCCACATGCTCACCAGTAGCACAATCTTTGGTTGCGCTAGCAAAGCAATGGCCGTGGACAACTTGCGTTTGTTTCCTCCAGAGTACGCCCCCACGACACGCCCACTATACTCGGACAGCTGCAGCTGGTCCAGTGTCCTGTCAACCATGTTTGTCAGCTTCCTTCCATGGTAACCCCTCACTCGAGCAAACAGCTCCAAATGCTGCCGTCCAGTCAGGGAATCCAAGATGCCATCAAACTGAGGGCAATAGCCCAGCTCAGAACGAGCTCCTGAAAGTCTCTTCTTCACATCAAATCCGTTGACGAAAGCAGTACCAGAAGAAGGGGAGAGATCTCCCGTCAGCATCTTGAAGGTGGACGTCTTCCCAGCTCCATTCACTCCCAGGAGACCAAAGCACTACAGACAACACCAACAGTAGTAACATGTAGTGTTGTGACAATCACATGACTAAAAAAACCTTACCTCTCCTTTCTTCACGCCAAATGTTAGGTTATTGACAGCAAGCCTTGACTGAGGGAGGGAGAGGACATGGTGAGGGGTGAGGGGTGGGATAGACAAAAGGAGTGGTCTCAGAGCACACACCACACAGATGAGTGGTCTCAGAGCACACACCACACAGATGAGTGGTCTCAGAGCACACACCACACAGATGAGTGGTCTCAGAGCACACACCACACAGATGAGTGGTCTCAGAACACACACCACACAGATGAGTGGGCCTTACATGTCCAAAGTAAGATTTTGACAATTCACAAGTCGTCAACACATCATTCCCTGTATTCCCTTGGGACACTCTTTCCCGTTCTCTAGCAACATCGGCCTCTTCAGGGCTGCTCTGACAATTGTCATCTGAATTATCACGGTTGCCACAGCAACACTTGAGAAGGGGAAGTACCCTAGTATAGGTAATATATGATAAATAGGAAATACAGCCAAGTTGTGATGTGCAATCCTGACACACACACACACACACACACACACACACACACACACATGTACGCACACAAACACACACACACACACACACGCACACATGTATGCACACACGTGCATGTACACACACACACACACACACACACACACACACACACACACACACACACACACACACACACACACACATGTACACACACAAACACACACACACACACACACACACACACAAACACACACACACACACACACACACACATGTACGCACACAAACACACACACACACACGCACACATGTATGCACACACACACACACACCTTGGAATAACAATGTATTCTGAAACCATAAGTAGTATCCACCCAAACACAGCATATGCTATCAGAGCTCCCACATACGGAGCAAGATCACTACCAACAGAGATTGGCTCGGCCACTGAAGGAGAGAATGACAGCTTGTAATGATATGTACGTATGTCAGTGTTTGAAAGCGTGGTGTGTGGTGTGTGTGTGTGTGTGTGTGTGCGTGTGTGTGTGTGTGTGTGAAGGTGAGTTGTGTGGATGTCGAGTGAGGGTGTGTTGGTTGTGGGTGCATATGAAGATGGAATGTATGTGGGTGTGGTCATTGCAGGGGAGGTGGTCTTATCAGGATGACTTACAAGGGTTGTAAGTTGAGGTGATCACTTTCTTGTTGTAGTCGTAAGTGAGGTAGCCGAAGGCTCTACTGAGAGTGTAGGTTGGGAGCGGGGGGAGGGGCCACAGCATCAGGTACGCACCATAGGTGTCCTGTGTGGATCACAAACATACACCAGATTACATCACATGAAATCATATGACACAACACACACGACATCATATGACACAACACATCACATGACATCATATCACACACACACACACACACACAACATGACATCACTTACATTATCAATGAGGAGAAATATTATGGTGTTGATTATCATAAGGGAAAATCCTCCAAAGAAGTACAAACAGAATAGCACGATGAAGGCCGTCGTGGGGGAGGAGAAGAATAGAGAGAGGGAGTACACCCATGGGATGAGGGCGTGTCCAAACAGGAACATGATAAAAGCAAAATATGGGAAGATGTCGGGAGAGGTAAAACTAGGATCTTGAAACGCCAGGAACAGAGCAAGACTCAGGGCAATGAACAGGGAATACCCAACCTGGAGGGGGGGTATAATCACCGTGACAACCAACAAAGAGATTTACACAATCAAGCACAGCACATATACAAGGAAAGGCAAAATAACAACAATGTAACAACAAAACAACAATGTAACAGCAAAATATACCAACAGTAACAGCAATGACGTACTAATACAAACAGTGACACAAAATGATGATGAGACAGTGACTGATCACTGGAGGGGTCCACTCACTGAGTCCCATATGTAGGCTGAGATGTAGTAAATGACTTTGTTAACTCCAGCAATTTCTTGAAGGTGGAAGAACTTGTGTGTTCTCTCTTCAATGAGGAGGACACAGTAGCCACAGACAAGGAAAGCCAGTGCAAACATCATTCCAAGAGGGTTGACGATAAAGCTGTACGACTCACTATAACACACAAAGACACAATCATAGTTACACAACTGTAAACACACACACGTATGAGGTCCACACACATATGAGGTCCACACACGTATGAGGTCCACACATGTATGAGGTCCACACACGTATGAGGTCCACACATGTATGATGTCCACACATGTATGATGTCCACACATGTATGATGTCCACACACGTATGATGTCCACACACGTATGAGGTCCACACACGTACGAGGTCCACACACGTACGAGGTCCACACATGTATGAGATCCACACACGTATGAGGTCCACACACGTATGAGGTCCACACATGTATGATGTCCACACACGTACAAGGTCCACACACGTATGATGTCCACACACGTATGATGTCCACACACGTATGAGATCCACACACGTATGATGTCCACACACGTATGAGATCCACACATGTACAAGATCCACACGTAGACAGTACAACGTACAGTGCTTTTTGAAATTTCTGTAAACTTGTTGTTGCAAAGGGGTGGGAGAGTGTCTTGATGCCTTGGAGAGGAGAGGGTGTGTGATCACATGCGAGTGATAATGATAGGGTCCTACTCACCATAGACGTAGGGGTCCTTTGAGTCTACATTGGCTCTTAACAAGGCATTGTTGAGTACATTAAGGTATGTTGGCATGGCATGGTAGCCTTTGTAGCTGAACAGGACCTGAAGGAGGAGACAGTGCGTCACACACAGTACACAATACACACCTCACACTAGACCACCAATACACCCACACTGGACCAACGACACACCCACACTAGATCAATGACACACCCACACTAGATTAATAACACACCCACACTAGATCAATGACACACCCACACTAGACCAATGATACACCCACATTAGATCACTGACACACCCATACTAGACCACCCACACCAGAACTCTGACACACCCATACTCGCACCAAGACATAGACACACCCACCTTAGCGGACTGATGTACAGCAAGGTAGGCTTTAGCTGTGTCTTGGTAGAGCTGGTCTACAGCTTCGGGAATATTGTCTCGTGCCACGCCCATGACCACACCCCCATACCGATTCTGAATATATTTTCCAGTTGACCAGAGAAGGTAGTCATCAATCAATCTGTCTCCAGTTGTTGTCTCATTGCTGTAAGAGGTGTTCGGACCGTACCTGAGGTCCTGGATGAATGTCCTTCCAATTGTCTGACCGTCTGGCTGTCTAGATTGTGTGGTATAGCACTGAGGTGAGGCAGGCACAGGTTGTGGGGCGTACTGTGAGCGGACAGTGCTGCCACAATCCTCTGGAAGAAGGGCAGGGGATTCGGGGGAACATGGACTGGTGTAGTCTACCAATGTGGTTGCATTACAAGTGGAGTAGTGTGGGTGTGGCCAGTAGCACATGGAGGCAGGGTCTGATGACGAGCCAACCACATCTGCTCCAATCCCACATGGATGATAGAGCGAGTCAAATAGCCTACATGTGTCTGGTGTGTTCGGACCTCCTACCACCATGTAGTTGTCAAACCCTGTCGAGGTGTACTGGAGGTTGGAGAAGTCAAAGGGGACAGGATCGGGGACGGTGGAGAGGAACTCAGTCACAGAGAGACAGAGCAAGGTGATGGACAGAGGGAGGAAGTTGAGGACAAGGATAAAGATGTAGCGATGCCTGGAGTAATGAATCCTCTTCAATATGAGGGCCCACATCTGATGAACAAGAAGCATAAATGACATTCTGGTGGACTTTGATGGGAGCAGTGACTTCAGCAGTTCATCTTCTTCCTGAAACACTGCCTCCTCCTCCTCCTCACTCTCGACAGCAGAAGATGTGATGTCTGGAGTAGACGGTCCAGTTTGGAAGTGTGCCATGTTGGAGATGTCCACTGTTACTTCCTCGGGGTTGTCAGGGGTGTCCCGTGCAGGGGTTGGACCATCGGGGAAATCCCCAATGATGTCATCACTCAGCTCATCAGGCTCACCATTGGCACTTGTCACACGAACAAACACTTCTTCTAAAGAGCAGGAGGTGAAGCCATAGGACTCTCCTCCCAGACCATTCAACTGTTTATCAAGTGAATTGAACATGTTGGCCAACACTTGTGGGCTGCAGGTGCGAAGGGGAAGGAGGTATTTCAGATCAATACCCGACTGCTCCACAATCTTGGCTCCTGGAACCAGTGATGACACAAACTCAGATATTGTCTGGACACACCCATCCACTTGATCACCAGGGATAGAGTCCCTGCTGCGTTGCATAGCAACCACAAGTTTATGTCCCTTTCCAAACTGGTTCTTGAGAAAGAAATAGCTACCGCAGCAAAGCAGCTCTCCTTTGGATATGATGGCAATTCTATCTCCGAGAATTTCAGCCTCATCCATGTGGTGAGTGGCCATCATGATGGTTCGCCCTACATTGACGAGGATGTGGAGATAATCATTGATTCTACCGGACAAGGTGTTGCCTCACACGCAGACGAGCACACATAGACGAGCACACACAGACGAGCACACACAGACGAGCACACACAGATGAGTACACACAGACGAGCACACATAGACGAGCACACACAGACGAGCACACACAGACGAGCACACACAGATGAGTACACACAGACGAGCACACACAGACGAGCACACACAGATGAGTACACACAGACGAGCACACGCAGACGAGCACACATAGACGAGCACACAGATGAGTACACACAGACGAGCACACACAGACGAGCACACAGATGAGTACACACAGACGAGCACACACAGACGAGCACACAGATGAGTACACACAGACGAGCACACACAGACGAGCACACAGATGAGTACACACAGACGAGCACACACAGACGAGCACACAGATGAGTACACACAGACGAGCACACACAGACGAGCACACAGATGAGTACACACAGACGAGCACACAGATGAGTACACACAGACGAGCACACACAGATGAGCACACAAAGACGAGCACACACAGACGAGTACACACATACATACACTGTACTAGTACATGTTTATATAGAACAAGGTCAAACAAAGCGGACCTTTTCTACTCTTCGAAATGAAATCCCAAATTTGACGTCTTGCGTAAGGGTCAACTCCTGAGGTGGGCTCATCCAAGATGATGGTCTTGCTCCCTCCAACAAAGGCTAATATGATGGACAACTTCCTCTTCATTCCACCAGACAATTTGTGAGCCTTCAGTTTGGCAAACTGGTCTAAGTCAACTTTAGCCAGCCACCTACCATGAACAGGGTAACATCATCAAAGTTACATGAGAACAAACACACAATATACAAACAACCCACAATCAACCCTCGCACCACACACACCCCTGCTCACCACCTACTCACTACTCACCCTCACCCTCACACTACTCACTCAACAGCCTCACACTACTCACCCTCACCCTCACACTACTCACTCCTCACCCTCACACTACTCACTCCTCACCCTCACCCTCACACTACTCACTCAACAGCCTCTTCCTTGGCCTTCTTCCATGACAGTCCTTTGAGCACTCCAAAGAAGATCATGTGATCAATCACAGACAGACTGGATGAGAGAGGTCAACCAGGACAGATGGGACCATATAACATTCAGAGGAATACACAAGACACACCCTTGCATACACCTCTGGACACACCTCTGGACACACCCATGGACACATCCTTGGATACATGCCTGGATTCACCTCTGGACACACCCCTAAACACATCCATGGACATACCTCTGCACACATCTCGAGACATCTCTCTGGATACACCCCAAGACACACCCATGGTCACACACCCTGAACACACTTTTGGACACACCCACCTGTCAAAGAGGACATTGTGTTGAGGGCAAATCCCCAAATTTTTTCTAATACTGTCCATTGACTTCTTTATGTCCATCCCATTGATGAAGGCGGTCCCTGAGGTGGGTTCAAACAGTCCTGTCAGTATGGCCATGGTTGTTGTCTTCCCTGCTCCATTGTGACCAAGGAAGGCTGTGATCTGGTCCTCGTATAGACTAAGACTTAGGTTGTTGACAGCCAGTACACCTCCATCATGGCCACCACACCTCCTACCACACCCACCACAACCCCAGCCACGCCCACTACACCGACAACCAGAGTAGATCTACAGTACATGTACACAGAGAACAGTTAGACAAGACAAAGAGGACACACCCACAGACTGTGTAGAGGGCGTGTCACCTTCACTAGATTCTCTATCTGTATGCCAACAGGGAGGTTGGACGAGGATTGCTCAAAGTTGTCACTTCTATCAGATAACAGCTCTTCTGTAAACAAGACAAACAATACAGTAAACAACATTTTATAATCATTGGAACAACTACAACTACATCCATCTGGATGTTAGGCCACACACACACACACACATACACACACACACACACACACTGACACACACACACACATACACACACACACACACACACATACACACACACACACTGACACTGACACACACACACACACACACACACACACACACACACACACACACACACACACACACACACACACACACACACAACACACCTATAGACACACACTGACACACACAAGTACACACACACAAGTACACACACACACACACACACACACACACACAGTCACACAGACAGCTAATCAGAGATACTGTTTACCTTCAGAGTCACTGTCCAGGGGGTGGAGTAGACCATCTTCTTCATCATCAGCTTGGACACTTAGTGGGCTTCTCTTCCTGGTGAAATACTCTTTAATACACTTGACACGGGATTTCCCCAACCAGAAAGATGGCTGAAAGGGGAAGTACCAAGGTTTGGCTGTACCGTACTTCCCTGGGAATGCAGCATCGATGTACCAGATGAGGACAGAGTAAACGAGGGCATCTAAGACCAGCATTGCTGATGCTAGGAGGAAGCTAAAGTGGTCTTCCTGGATCTAACACAACAACAGCAAACAAATGTAAACAAAGATAAACAACTACTAGCCATGCTTATTGTTACCGATGAGGAGCCAAGATTGGCGAAGTGAAGGCCAACTTGTTGTAGCTCAAACTGTCCAATGTACCCAATCCCAATACTGAATGCCACAGGAGCAATCAGAGACTGAATTGGGAATGGAAATGACAAATTACTACAACACAAAATGACAATTGACACATATCAGCAGGTAAGAACATATGTGACACGCATGTATGTATTAACACACACACACACACACACACACAGACACACACACACACACACACACACACACACACACACACACACAGACACACACACACACACGTACACACACACACACACACACACACACACAAGTACACACACGTACATACATATCAGGCTAAGCTGCACTCACTGGAATAGCCAGAGTGACTAGCGATGCTTGTCCTTGTTTCAACCAGACAGTGATGGACAGGAATATTGTCATGAAGTAAAGAAGACCTGACAAAGAGGCTGAGAGGTTTGCATTGTTGAAGAAGAGGCTCATGAGAAAGCTGAAGAGGAGAGACAGCAATGCCAGTGTGTGTGTGTGAGAGGTCTACCAGGACAGGGAAAACCCCTACTGAGGCAGGAGGCACTCTCTTACCAGAACAAAATGATGACAAGAGCATAAAGCTCAAGGAATGCCCAAACCAGGAAGACATTAGCATGGACCAGTATTCCAAAGGCAAAGAGAACAACTGTGATCCCTACCACTGATATGCTGAGGATGACAGCACTTGTGATGAACCAGGCCAGCCAGTGGACCAAACGACCCAGTCCCATCATCTTCATCACCTGAGGGGACACACATGACCACTGCGTGTGTGAGTGTGTGTGTGTGTGTGTTCAGTGTGTGTGTGTGTGTACATGTGTGTGTGTGTGTGTGTGTGTTTGTGTGTGTGTGTGTGTGTGTACACATGTGTGTACATGTGTGTGTGTGTGTGTGTGTGTGTGTGTGTGTGTGTGTGTGTAATTGTGTGTGTACTTGTGTGTGTGTGTGTGTGTTTGTGTGTGTGTGTGTGTGTGTGTGTGTGTGTGTGTGTGTGTGTGTGTGTGTGTGTGTGTGTACATGTGTGTGTACATGTGTGTGTGTGTGTGTGTGTGTGTGTGTGTGTGGTGTGTGTGTGTGTGTGTGTGTGTGTGTGTGTGTGTGTGTGTGTGTGTGTGTGTGTCTGACCGTGATATGAGCAAGATGTTACCTCTTTAAGACGAAGTTCTTTCTCTCTGACCACACCCCTCACTGTCATGGCAACTGTGAAAAGCCAAGCAACTGTTGTGATCACTGGGAGCATGAGTTGAATTGAGAGGACAAATCTGCATGGGGGGGGGGGGGGGGGGGGATTGACCCAACTGCATCTAATCAAATGATGCAGCTTTGCTCACCTGTCCTTCTTATAGCATGGATAGGGCATCTCCTGTATGTACACACCTGGTGATGTGATGTTCTTCCCAGCTAGTACCTCCATCGCAGCCCTCTCCACCATGTCCTGAAGAAAGACGAATCCAGCATCGAAGTACCTCCTCTTCCACAGGTTTCGCTCGGGGTCCTGATACCACACCCTGGAGCAGCAAACAATGAATATGATTACTCCACATCAGTGAGGCCACCACATGCAGTTCTCACTTGTTTCTGATGATGTCCGTTTCATGAACATAAGTTGTGTTCATTCTAATCTTAATGGTCAGATCTGTGGACCCCTCCACGGCATTCTGGAAGACAAACCCAGCCAAGATGTAGCTGAAGTTAGCAGCCCTCACACGGTCATAGTTGGCGGCCCACTCCTCCAACTCCTGTTCATTCTCCACTGGATGGAAGAAGTCCCAGTCCACCAGCTCTATATTATCTCGAACATCGTCCAAGCTGTGCCTCAGCTATAGGGATAGGGAAGGGGTGTTTTCCACTAGTACACTAGGGTGTGGTCTGTTAGTACAGGGGTGTGGTCTACTAGTACACTAGGGCGTGGTCTGCTAGTACAGAGGTGTGGCCTACTAGCACACAGGGGTGTGGTCTACTAGTACAGGGGTGTGACCTGCTAGCACACAGGGGTGTGGTCTACCAGTACAGGGGTGTGGTCTACTAGTACATAGGGATGTGGTCTGCTAGTACAGGGGTGTGGTCTACAGCACAAAGGGGTGTGGCCTACTAGTACAGGGGTGTGACCTGCTAGCACACAGGGGTGTGGTCTACAGCACACAGGGGTGTGGCCTACTAGTACAGGGGTGTGACCTGCTAGCACACAGGGGTGTGGCCTACTAGCACACAGGGGTGTGGTCTGCTAGTACAGGGGTGTGGTCTACAGCACAAAGGGGTGTGGCCTACTAGTACAGGGGTGTGACCTGCTAGCACACAGGGGTGTGGCCTACTAGCACACAGGGATGTGGTCTGCTAGTACAGGGGTGTGGTCTACAGCACACAGGGGTGTGGCCTACTAGCACACAGGGGTGTGGTCTGCTAGTACAGGGGTGTGGTCTACAGCACAAAGGGGTGTGGCCTACTAGTACAGGGGTGTGACCTGCTAGCACACAGGGGTGTGGCCTACTAGCACACAGAGGTGTGGTCTGCTAGTACAGGGGTGTGACCTGCTAGCACACAGGGGTGTGGCCTACTAGCACACAGGGATGTGGTCTGCTAGTACAGGGGTGTGGTCTACAGCACACAGGGGTGTGGCCTACTAGTACAGGGGTGTGACCTGCTAGCACACAGGGGTGTGGCCTACTAGTACAGGGGTGTGGTCTACAGCACACAAGGGTGTGGCCTACTAGTACAGGGGTGTGGTCTACTAGTACACAGGGATTAACATACTTGTCTCAAAAGTGACCATAAGTTGTTCGGTGCTGTGTCATTAAACAATCCGCGGAGGAAATTCTTTCTTTCTTCTGTCATGTTGGCAAGAAGGCTGGATCGAATGCTGCTTAAAATAATACTGCTAAATCCCCCAGCAAGGGGATCTCCCTGACCATCCACCAGCCACTTCATATACTATAGACATAAACAGGCACAGAGTAAAACAGAGCTCATTAAAAGACACAAGGAATGTACGTACATTATTGAGCCGAGCGGTCCTGGAGGAGTACTCGGGAAGACCATCGTAAAGTTTCTGTTGACACTTCTTAGCCCGGTCTACAGCTGCCAGGATGTCGTCCACGATAGAAAAAGTTCGATTTGCCTGGGCCAGCAGAAAGGGAGTAGATAGATATCAATGTACTCAGAGCAACACACACACACACACACACACACACACACACACACACACACACACACACACACACACACACACCACACACACACAAAACACACACACACACAACACACTCATGTACACCCACCCACCCACCCACACCCACCCACACACACACACACACACACACACACACACACACACAACACAACACATACACACCACACACCTGTTTGATGATCCTAGCAGTGACAGTGTTGTTGGGAGTGTAGAATATCTTTGGTCTAAACTCTCTTCTGTGCAGCACAATGACTTTCTGTCCTTTAGCATCTCTATGCAGGGAGGAGTCCAGATGGGAGTCTCTAGTGATCAAACCAGCACCAAACTTCACAAATGTTGATATGTTGGCGTTTGGTCCACACATGAGCTTGGACAGCGGGCCGTACATGTCGGTATTGTTCACTCCACCTTCTTCTGTCAAAGTAGAGAAGTCAGCTATCATTTTCTGTAAATGGGAGATCTGGAACAAGGGAAGGGACCACACATGACACTCATCGCACAAGGACCTTCACCCATCCCACAAGCACCCTCACACTACCACCTTCATCCATTCCACAAGCACCCTCACACTACCACCTTCATCCATTCCACAAGCACCCTCACACTACCACCTTCACCCATCCCACAAGCACCTTCACACTGTCACCTTCACTCATCCCACAAGCACCTTCACCCATCCCGTATGCACCCTCACACTACCACCTTCACCCATCCCACAAGCACCCTCACACTACCACCTTCACCCATCCCACAAGCACCCTCACACTACCACCTTCACCCATCCCACAAGCACCCTCACACTACCACACACAGTGTACACACCTGTGTCAACAGAAAGTAGAGATCACTTGCTAGCTGGACAGGATTTGACACAGAGAAAGGATTCTCCAGCTGCAGCTACAAGGAGAGAAGATAATTGCAATCTTTATCGCATTCCTTGTCTGAAGATGTCCTCACTATCTTTGAGTAGTCCAGTTCTTGAGAAAGCTCATCAGCCAAAGGGGACAAGTCCACAGTTCCATTTCTAGGAGAACATAGACTCTGTTGAAGAGCTCCCTAAATGCCAAACACAGTATTGAGTAAATCACATGACTGTCACATGACCAACATAGACCTATATACATACAGATTCATTCCCGGGAAGTGTGATGACAGTAAACAAGAAGGAAGTATTGCAGACCAGCTCCCCCAGTACATCAGGTGAAAGGTTGGGATAAAGACCTGGTCCTGACCCTAAGGTGCTCAGAAGGGCTCCAGCCTGCAAGAGACACAGAGTATAAGGATGTTACAGCCCACACATTGTAAACAGACTGCAGACAGGCCGTAAACAGACTGCAGACAGGCCGTAAACAGACTGCAGACAGGCTGTAAACAGACTGCAGACACGCACTCACTGCTGATACGTTGAGAGAGGCCTGCATGAGGTCTTTGGCAACCTGAGGGCTCACTCCATACTGGTCTTCGAGGAAAGTCTCAAACTGATTTGGAGCAGTGAAGAAAGAGCTCACATTGTCCTTAGGTAGCGGTCCCAGCAGAACATTTGTGATGTTGAGTAGTCCATCAATAGATTTACACAATGTGTCGACTTCAAAGTGAGATCCTATTGTACCAACCAGACCCTCATAAAGGGAGTTGATTCTAACAAGGAAGACAAAGGAATGTGACAAGGAGTGTTACAACAAAAGGAAATGAATTAATATACTGAACATGACAGTCAAGGAAGGGAGGTGGGAAGCCCATGTCCAGGAAGGGAGGTGGGAAGCCAAAGACCCAGTAGTCTGGCCTGCTACAACCGTCCCACGTACGTGCTGGGGGACAGTTGTAGAAGGCCAGACTAAAGACTCAGCTACTCACCAGCCTCTATCCATCCCTAGAGCACCACCCACCTACACACACACCCTCCCTCTCCTCCAGGGGTATTATATACATTATATACGTACCTAAACCACAAAGTGGCTGTAAACTTTGAAGCCATACAAGTGCTAAGCAGCCCCTCAAGTGCATTCCTGAGCAGGCCTACAGCTGTGTCCGTACTTCCTTTGAACCCAAAACAGTAGACCCACCAGCTGCCCAGTAGACCCACCAGCTGCCCAGTAGACCCACCAGCTGCCCAGTAGACCCACCAGCTGCCCAGTAGACCCACCAGCTGCCCAGTAGACCCACCAGCTGCCCAGTAGACCCACCAGCTGCCCAGTAGACCCACCAGCTGCCCAGTAGACCCATCAGCTGTACAGTAGACCACACACACACACACACACACACACACACACACACACACACACACACACACACACACACACACACACATACACACACAAATTACTTGGCATCAGGGTACATATCGGGGAAAGCTCCACTACCATTGAGCCACGAGTCCAGGGAGACAGGTTTGTCCTCCAGGTCGCACACTACAGTCTGCATGAACGGCAACACACCAGCAGATGGTAGAGCTTTAGGTCGGTACGTACCTGCACAGCAAACGAGAGAGAAGTTGTGTGAACGAAAGGACAATACAATTAGAGGACCAAACTGAATTACGAGGTATATCTCAAGTTCAGACATGCAGCACTTGTTTGCTGAGCGCTAACTGCTGTACTACATCGTGAAGTGCATGGTTAAGATGCAAATTATGGAGAATTCGGTTTGGGACAATAGCTTAACTCACTGTCGCCGTGTTCGACACTGGGGAAGATAAGACGTAGACCTCCCAACACAAGGAAGAGGATTAATGGCCAAAGGATTTCTGTTATCGTTATGACCTGAAAGGAAGAGTAGCATGGACGGTAGAACAAGGTAGAAGGGTAGGCAAAACCCCCTTACCAGTCCCCAGGGGCAACTGGACTTCAGTTTTACATTCTTCCAGAGCAGTAAAGCCAACTGCCTTAAAAAGCGCACCATTATTGACTGTTCCTTTCACCTCCAAACCTTCAACATACTGTCAACAAAAGGCAGATGTGTACATGACGCACATGATACACACAAGTTTTGTCGTGACGAGCATCCGCTGTTGCGTCATGGCTTCACAGGTACGTAAGGACAATGGCGGTACGCTGGGGAATCCCCACGTCATCCTTCGCATGTGACCCTACAGAAATGGCGCCAGGTGACTCCATTTCAGTAAGTTTATCTTGAGCTATTGCCTAGGTTATCGTTACAGATGTATGCATTTTCCAGCAATTTATTCTGAACTTCTTGTCAAATTATCAATACCAAGATGCTATTTTCTTAGCTGAAAGATACCATGCGGAAGGTTAACAGCCCTTATCTACACGGTACATGTACCATTGAGACTTTATCTCTTTGCCACTTTTCTCTAGTCAATACGCAATACAGTTTGTGGATTTTGGCAACAAGCTACTACAGGAATGGAGAAGTAACGAGAGCAAGCTATTTGTTGAAGAAGAACATTGACATTTCTGATGCCAAATGTATTCTACTGTATGTTCGTTGCTGTCGCGATAAGCAACAGTATCGAAATGGGCTAACAATCCTAGATAGAGTTCTAGGAGGGCAGCCAACAGAAGAAAATGTTATGAAAGTATTCAAAGAGGACGCCAGTCTTGCTTTCTGGTTGTTGGGAGAACTTAATAGGTTGGTATCCTCTGTGTTTGTGTAGTGTGTGTGTGTGTGTGTGTGTGTGTGTGTGTGTGTGTTTGTGTAGTGTGTGTGTGTGTGTGTGTGTGTGTGTGTGTGTGTGTGTGTGTGTGTGTGTGTGTGTTTGTGTAGTGTGTGTGTGTGTGTGTGTGTGTGTGTGTGTGTGTGTTGTGTAGTGTGTGTGTGTGTGTGTGTGTGTGTGTGTGTGTGTGTGTGTGTGCTGAGCTTTGCTCTATAATTAGCACTTCCATATTTTTCCTGGAGGTTGTCCAAAGTTACTGAATTGGCAGTTCAATTTTACAAATGGAGTCTAAGGAGCAATCCGCTTATGTGGTCATCTTTTCAAGCTCTTTGCCTGTTAGGTATGTTAGAGTAAGCCCTTTGTGTTGCCTCTGTACTGTTGCTTTGTACCACTACAGTGTTCGCTTTGTGCTTAAGGTGAAAAGATTAATCCTTCAGAATACTTTGATGTGTCAAAGTGTTCAAGAAACTTATTATCCCATGAGTTGGACACCAGCCAAGAACCAGCTCAAACTATCTTTCCACAGGTGAACATGTGTACTTGTCTGTGTAGTGGTACTTGTGTTCATGTACTCTGTATGTGTGTGTTTGTGAGGCATTACTTGAGTGTGTGCTTGTGTGCATGTGCTTGTATGCCTGTTACTTGTGCACCTACTTGTTGGGCAATGCTGCCGTTCTGCTCCAATCCTTGTGGATTTTCTACTATGTCTTCCTCTAGGATGATCAAACAGGTGCACAAAACACACCAGACATCTTCTTCAATCTGGCTGTGGGTGGAGCCACAGCCTCATCAACACCACGCCTCCTGGAAGGATCAGGTGACCAACAGTAAACCAGTGGTTCTTAGGCCTATTGTGTGTAGAGTGTGCTGTACACTGTGGGTCTATTGTGTGTAGAGTGTGCTGTACACTGTAGGGCTATTGTGTGTAGTATGTGCCGTATATTGTAGGACTATTGTGTGTGTGTGTGTGTGTGTGTGTGTGTGTGTGTGTGTGTGTGTGTGTGTGTGTGTGTGTGTGCGTATGTATGTGTGTATGTATGTGTGTGTGTGTGCATGTGTGTGTGTGTGTGTGTGTGTGTGTGTGTGTGTGTGTGTGTGTGTGTGTGTGTGTTTGCATATGTATGTGTGTATGTGTGCGTGTGTGTGTGTAGTACTATTGCTGATCGATGGATTCTGTCTTCTAAAATGGTAGATGTTCGAAAGAAAGTTGTGTTTTCCTCAGGAGAGGTCAGTGTAGGTTCTCCTTCCACCCCTTTTGCTTGGAGGTGAGGAAGAACGCTGAGTTGAGTGTTGTATTGTATGTGTTGCATATTATATGGCAGTGTAATGAGTGTATCATGTGTTGTGTGTGTGTGTGTGTTTGTGTGTGTGTGTGTGTGTGTGTGTGTATGTGTGTGTGTGTGTGTGTGTGTGTGTGTGTGTTTGTGTGTGTAAGGATGTGTTGTGTGGCAATGTGTATGTTTTGTATGGTTGTGTGTGAGAATTGTCTGTCTTCTCACAGCCTTGGAAGATCTGGCCCTCCTGGAGGATGGGCCGGCAGAGATCAAGGAAGAGGAGATCTGAGGAGTGCAGCCACAGCTCTTCACTTCACTCCGGAGTTGGTCGGCACTGCAAGTCCCACTGTCTGCTCACACTCAACTCCATTGGATACCCACCCACCTGACCCCACCCACCAGCAGACTGTGGTGTGTGACTGCCTTTTTATCTACACTAAGATACAAGACATCAGTTAACTGTGTCTATTGTCTGTGTAGCCATCCATTGCTCGTGTTGCTTGGAGCACAGCATCACTGCACACAGCAGCGTCTCTGGACTATGAGAACCAAGACGAATATTCTCAAGACAGCATATACCAAATGCCACCTCCTAAAGCTCCAGTGAAATCGTCTGGTTTACCATTGAGGAGGAGCACTAGGATCAGCACTGCAATGGCCAAGGGGTGTGGATCTGCTGGGAACACCACACCCTCTGCCAGTTCTTGTCGCAGAACACACACCTCCACAAGCAGACTCGGGGCAGCACATGTGGTGAGTGTGCGTGTAGGTGTGTGTGTGTGTGTGTGTGTGTGTGTGTGTGTGTGTGTGTGTGTGTGTGTGTGTGTGTGTGTGTGTGTGTGTGCGTGCGTGGATGTGTGTGTGTGTGTGTGTGTGTGTGTGTGTGTGTGTGTGTGTGTGTGTGTGTGTGTGTGTGGATGTGTGCATGTACGCATATATGCGTCCATATCATGCATTTTTGTGTGATGCACGTGTGTTGTGTTGCTCTATACAGAGTGTGTCTCCACGCAGAGGAGAGAGGCTGCGGTTCAGCCCTGGTAGGAAGTCACCAAGGAAGGTAATACCATGTGTGTGGACATTGATACTGGAAATCAGCTATGCATTTGATGCTTGATGGTTTTCGGTATCAATATGTGAGTCAGTGATGACCAGTGAGGAGTATTGTGCTTGTGGTGTTGTCCTATGTACAGCAGATGTCCAGTGAGGAGTATTGTGCTTGTGGTGTTGTCCTATGTACAGCAGACGTCCAGTGAGGAGTGTTCAGGGTCAGCTGTGGCAAGTACTAGAAGAGCATTGACATTCAACTCGAAAGGAAGCGAGGAAGTACATCCTCCACCTCATGTGAAGGGGGACAGTGATCATCTCGCCTTAGGTGAGGGGGCTGGAGGGAGGGGGTGAGAGAGATGGAAGGAGGGAAAGTGAGAGGGATGGAAGGAGAGGGGAGGTGAGAGGGATGGAAGGAGAGGGGAGGGAGGGAGCAGGGAGGTGAGAGGGATTGAGGGAGGGAGAGGGGAGGTGAAAGGGATGGAGGGAGGGAGAGGGGAGGTGAGAGAGCTGGAGGGAGGGAGAGGGGAGGTGAGAGAGCTGGAGGGAGGGAGAGGGGAGGTAAGAGAGCTGGAGGGAGGGAGAGGGGAGGTGAGAGAGATGGAGGGAGGGAGAGGGGAGGTGAGAGAGATGGAGTGGAAGGTGTGGGGTGAGAGGGATGCAGGGATATTTATCCTAGGAGAGTGTGGTGGGTGATGGGGACTTCATGAAGTAGGGAGGTTCAGGTTTTCAGTGGACAATGTGTTCATAGGTTAACTGTTCTTCTATTACTAACTCTAGAAGGACTTATGTCTCTAGTTGCCCATCTTGCATCAGCATACCAAGCTTTGACCTTTTTCAATCTGGTCAACTGTGTGGAGCTGTTCCAAATGTTGCCCACCCAGCATGTCAAGACGTCATGGGTTCAAAGCTGCATTGGAATGGCCTACTTTTCTGCTGAGAGGTATGATAAGGTGAGTGGAGGGAATGTGGTGAAGGTGGAGGTGACTTGGTGAAGGTGATGTGATGAGAGTGCAGGTGATATGGTGATAGATGTACGTACATGCCTCTTTGACAAGATAGGCAGTTGAGGTGTTGACTGAAGTTCACAAGCAAGACCCTCACAAACTGGAGAGTATGGACTACTTCAGTTCAGCTCTTTGGCAGCTGAAGAAGAGTGACTACCTGGATGTCCTTGGACTGGACTTGAAGGGTACATGCGACAGACGACCAGAAACCTGGTGTGTTTTAGGGAATGCCAAGAGTGCAGCCAACAACCAGCGTGGTGCTCTGCAGTGCTTCCAGAAGGCTGTTAAGGTACACACGTATGCACATGTTGTGTTTGTAGTGTCGTCCCTGCATGTGTACGTACGTATGTGAGTTATAATTGATCTATTTATTTATTGGCCTCACATGACATACACTTTAAGTTCCCATGCATATCTTAACCATTGTTATTACTGTAATCACACTTGTATTATATTTTCCCTCCTCATCCATGTCAGCATATCCACCTATTTTTGGGGTTGGGGTCCATTTTGGCCTACAATACCTAATAATAATAATGTTATTATTATAACCAGCACTCAAGCACATATGAAACCTGTACATTTGTAGTGTGTGCAGTGCAGTTGCAGCACAAGTTGTAACATCTAAGGTCACTATGGAACCCTGCCATGCACTCCACAGTGCCCTGCTATGCACTCCACAGTGTGGGAGCCCTGCTATGCACTCCACAGTGCCCTGCTATGCACTCACAGTGTGGGAGCCCTGCTATGCACTCCACAGTGTGGGAGCCCTGCTATGCACTCCTCAGTGTGGGAGCCCTGCTATGCACCCCACAGTGTGGGAGCCCTGCTATGCACTCCTCAGTGTGGGAGCCCTGCTATGCACTCCACAGTGTGGGAGCCCTGCTATGCACTCCTCAGTGTGGGAGCCCTGCTATGCACTCCACAGTGTGGGAGCCCTGCTATGCACTCCACAGTGTGGGAGCCCTGCTATGCACTCCATGGTGTGGGGTACTTTTCTGTTCCAATATGTGCTTTCTATGTTCCTTTTCTGTGTGGTCCAGATTGACCCTTATTACTCGTACGGACATGTTCTGTCTGGTTTGGAGCAGTCCCACTTGGAGGACATGCAAGCAGCTACTGAGTCATTTATGGAGTGTCTTGCAGTCAATCCAAGGAACTTCCATGGTTGGTCTGGTGTGGGGATGGTGAATGATGCCAAGGAGCGATATGAGGATGCTAGAACCAACTATCTAAAAGCCTTGTCTATCAACCCTCACAGTTCTCTGATCTGCTGCCAGCTTGGAATGGTTAGTGAACATGCTGTGGATGTGCATCCACCACACCCCTCACCAAAGTCACCACACCACAGTCACACCCCTCATCACACCACACACCAGCACTACGCCCACTACATTCCAAGCTCATGCACCACCTGATGGTTTGTACAGACCCTGATCCGTCTTCATCACGAAGAAGAAGGATTGGCCTACATTGACAAGGCAGTCAAGAACAACCCAAAGTTACCCATTGCTCGGTTCAACAGGAGTGTGGCTCTGCAGTCAACTGGACGACTGGAGGTGAGGGTGTGCTGTGTGCTGGTGTAGTGTGTGAGGACTGGAGGTGAGTGTGCTGTGTGCTGGTGTAGTGTGTGAGGACTGGAGGTGAGTGTGCTGTGTGCTGGTGTAGTGTGTGAGGACTGGAGGTGAGTGTGCTGTGTGCTGATGTAGTGTGTGAGGACTGGAGGTGAGTGTGCTGTGTGCTGGTGTAGTGTGTGAGGACTGGAGGTGAGTGTGCTGTGTGCTGATGTAGTGTGTGAGGACTGGAGGTGAGTGTGCTGTGTGCTGATGTAGTGTGTGAGGACTGGAGGTGAGTGTGCTGTGTGCTGGTGTAGTGTGTGAGGACTGGAGGTGAGTGTGCTGTGTGCTGATGTAGTGTGTGAGGACTGGAGGTGAGTGTGTTGTGTGCTGGTGTAGTGTGTGAGGACTGGAGGTGAGTGTGCTGGGTGCTGGTGTAGTGTGTGAGGACTGGAGGTGAGTGTGCTGTGTGCTGATGTAGTGTGTGAGGACTGGAGGTGAGTGTCCTGTGTGCTGGTGTAGTGTGTGAGGACTGGAGGTGAGTGTGCTGTGTGCTGATGTAGTGTGTGATGCTATGTATAACAGTCCGTCTGTTCCCTGTGTCAACCAGGAAGCTGTGCTTGAGTTGAAAAGACTAGCCAAGCTGTGTCCAAATGAGCCAAAGATATTCCTTCAAATTGGGAAGGTAAATCCATATTTGGAGATATGTAAAATTAGTAACTGATTAAAGAATGTATTTATTCATAGTGTGATTGCCCAAATAAGGCTATTTGCCCAAGGATCTTTTGCATAGTGATGTCATTTGTAGTATACACAGTGTGATAATTAAGCATATTCATATGGATGCTAAATTATATTCATAGTAGATTATAATGATATTCATATTGTTGTCTGCTGTGTCAGATTGTCAAGGGACATGATCCTCCAACATCATAATATGTGCTGCAACAACCCTGGGTGTTATGCTTGTGATGTGTGTGCAGGCAGGCACACACACACACACACACACACACACACACACACACACACACACACACACACACACACACACACACACACACACACACACACACACACACACACACACACACACACACACACACACACACACACACACACACACACACACACACACACACACACACACACACACATACACACACACACACACAAACACACACACACACACACACACATACACGGGATTCTACATGGAAGTCTACCGTGGGGGGAGGTCTCCACTAAGATATTAGCCTTTTTGATATCTGAGGCCATTTTATTGTATTGAACCAGTATTTCAATTTGCAACAGAACAAATGTTCTTATTATTGAGATATACCAGATCAGAAAGAGTGATTTGGAATATGGCTGCAAACATTCCTGCCCTGCAGCTGTTGTAGTAGTTTCTATGCTCTACTGTCACCAATGTCACACAGTGCTCGATGACAGAGTTATTACAGAATAGGGATAGTATTGAAGTACTGCCTGTGCAGTGGGAGTTGTATTGTACTGGAATGTCTTCATACATTGAACCACTTATTTCAGTTGAGTAAGTGGACATGTATATTAATTACATTCATGATCTGTGTTTAGTGATGAATATGATTATGATTATCTTCTATTATGTAAGAAGGTGCTATACCTGGCTTGCTAAGACTGTCCCAATAGGCAGAGCAAGTCAGACTAGTGCTCATGTCACACAGAATTGGGGCACTCACCACTCCTGGCACATACACCTTCACAGTGAAACACCCACCCACCCCACACACACACCAGTGTTGTGGTAATGATAATTTAGTAATTGTAATTAATTGTAATGGAGGAGGTAGATTTTGGTTAGTTTGAGGCTAAGTTATGTGCTACAATGAAGGCAGTGAATTGCTAGAATGGTAGAATGACGCTACAAATATGGAATCTGTAGTATCTTTTGCATTTATCCAATTAGTATTGTAATAGCAATCGTAGAAATGTAGTTGCCATGGTAATTGAGTGCTTCAGTGAAGATCTGTAGTGGTAATGGTAATTGGACTGTTGTAATTCTCAGATAATTGCAATGGTAGTTGATTACAATACCCATGTAATGGCCACAACACTGACACACACACACACACACACACACACACACACACACACACACACACACACACGCACACACACACACACACACACACACACTACCATCACTAGTAGAATATAGAGGTCATAGCTACATACAGAAACTAGATATTTTTGTTTCAGTGTTCTAAAGTGGTTCTTGTATTTTGTGGTTCAGATGATGTACAGCATCGACCGCCCTCAAGATGCAATCCAGTACTTCTCTTGGGCCCTCAACTGTGACCCTACAAACACTCATGTTAGACAGGAAATAGACTCAGTACTTCAACTTCAAGGGGCTACCATTAGACGTGGACCAGATATGAGCCTTTCTGGACATCATAGCGGATTTCAAGGTCTGGAAGACGACGACTCACATCTCGAGGTCCACGAGATAAGCAACAGTGACCATAGTTCAATGGAGTCCTAGCTACACCCTTGTCCACTACAGTGTGTACTCAGCATTGACTTCGCTCTGCTTGTATTACAAGTATGTACCAGATTCTGTGTTATTATTAGTAACAAATATTGTTTACTTGTCAGCTCATGTAGGTAAACATCTATTGTTTGTTTAGCTAGGACTGTTTGTTTACAGTAAGTGAAGTGCCTTCAATTTCCTGATTGAGTAACCTTATGAAGAAACAAGGGTTTACAGTTGAAGGAAATTTACATAAGCACTTGAACAAATCAGTCATCAAGAATTGCAACAAATTTCAAGATAAAAGTAACTAGAAATATAATTTAAAAATAATGTAGAAAACTTTGTTAAAATTTTAATATTGTATGAAGTAGAATTAAGTCAATAAAAAGTCCGTTCAGAAATAAAAAAATGAGTTGTACTCATCGCAATCCACTCCTTCTAACAATTGGTGTGTTGTGTCTTTTCATGTGCAAAGTGAGGTGGTCTGAGCGAGAGAAGGATTTGTCACACACTCTACAGTGGAAGGGCTTGTCTCCAGTGTGTTTGCGGTAGTGACGAGTTAGTTCGTCAGACCTAGCAAACCTCCATGTACAACCTTCCCATGAACAGGCATACGGCTTCTCCCCCGTGTGCGAGCGGAGGTGGGCCTTCAGATGAGAGCTCTTTGTATAGAGCTTCTTGCATCCTGGCTGAGGGCATTCATGCACTTTCTTCTGGCAGTCACCTCTCCTTACAACTACTTTCTTCTCCAAGACCACTGCACCGAGTGGAGACGGCGGGTCAGGACTAGCAGTACCCGTGTCAGACGGAGAAGATGGCGGGGTAAGTGTAGCTGGGATAAAGGAAGGCAGCTTGGGGGGCGCTAACGTCGGAAGACTGGTCGGGAATCGATCCAGTTCGCTAGTGGGCGGGTACACGAAGCTGTACAAGTGCTGATGTTCTTGTGAAGGAGGCGGGGTAGCAAGACAGCAGTCCAAGCTCTTGCTCGTGGGAAGAAGGAGAGGCGCCATGTGTCGCTTGGCAGCGATCACGGAACAACACGATATGTCTGTCTCAGTCTTCACTCCTCTTTGTTTGTATGGCTGTGTGTAGTGAGGGTAGGTGTCTTGGAAAGCAACATCGAGCGGTTCTTTGAGGAGCTCCTGTAAGTCTAACTCGGGAGTGAAGCAGCAATCTACGTCGCAGTTCAACTCTGTCTTGATGTGGAGCGTGCTACTGTGTGACTGAGGGAAAAAAATAGCAGCAAGAATTCAAAGGACGACGTAAGGGTGATTTGTTAACATTATTACCTAGCCTTACCTTTTGGTACGCCGAATCCTCGTAGTCGATAAGACCCGTGTCGGCTAAGCTTTCAACTTCGTTAAACAGTGAAGTGCAAGGCAGTAAAGAATTCATCATTCACATGCGTGTTTCGCGACGTGACGCGCTCCTTTGCAAACGTAGGTAAAGCTTGCGAGAAAGAGCAGAACCTCAGGAGCAGACGGGCAAGCAGCTACAACTCCAACACTAGTGCTAAATATGCAATTCGGTGGCGTGGAAGCATTGTCAAGGAGACTGAAAGGACCACACGCAGTTCAATCACGTGATGATCATGTGAGTGTAAAAATGGCTCCTGTTTGAACTTCACTGCAACATAGATCAGGAGTGGAAATACTCGTAGCAGTTTTGTATTGGTGTGTTGAATGAATGTTTTGTGGATGTCTGAAAAGGAAGCTATATTTCAGCAGTGTCTTTCCGATTTTCACGTATATCACTTGTTTCCCGGAATTTAGTTTTATTGTGCTTCCCCAGCTGTGTCGATGGTTTACTAGTGCATGTATTCTTATCCGGTGTTTATTAATTGATTATTGTTTACTTGTCCATCTTCAATCTGTAGTTTATCTGTACAGTGGAACCTGCCTATCCGGTACCTCTACAAACCAGCATTCTCCTAAACCGGTCAAGGTTCTCTGGCACCAACCATTAATTTACCATACAACTGACCTCTATAATCCAGCAACCTGCTAATTCAGGCCTGTTTTACATTCCCCAGTGGGTGTCGGATTAGACAGGTTCCACTGTATACTTCTTTAGCACCACATTCATACCAGCCTTTGGCTGACAGGGTGGGTTCCCATTGAGAAGCAATAATAATTTTATATACTTGTACTTTGGTCTTTAATAATGACATTTTACCCCCTTATCATTATAATCATTATTATAATAATAGTAGAATAATAATATTTGCCTCTTTTTATAATCAAAATTCTGGCTGGCCATATTAAACTAGTGTACATTTGCATCCACGTCAAATCACTTCTGTCTGATCATTGTTTTGTGTGTGATTCTCATGTGTGATTGCTGTAAGATTGAATAATGATTGATGTCTCCCCTGCAGTGTGTGTGGATGAGGTTCATGCAGTGAAATGGGGAAGAAGTCCAAACATCATTCACAGTCTCGTTCAAAGAAGAGATGTAGCCATTCCAAGCATCATTCACATTCAAAGAGTCAAAGCAGCAGTCATTCAAGAAGTCGTCACAAACACAAACACCACAAGAAGAAATCTCGACTGAGAAAAAGAAGACATTCATCACTATCTTCTGAACAGGAATCAGTTGAAGTTTCCATAGCAACTACTGACTTGAAGACAGTGTTAGGATTGTCTGATAGTGATTTGGAATTATGTAGTAGTCATGGCAACAATGACACCCCCACTCTTTCATCAGCTGTGGTCAACTCTAAACCTAACCAGGACAGGTTAGGACCTCCCAACCAGGACAGCTTTGATGTGGGTCATTGCAATCAGGACACTAATAATGAGGTGACCACAACATCCAATGAACATTTGTTGATGAAAAAAGAGGGTGGTTCCCCTCCCATCTCAAAGGATGCAACTTGTGATCCAATGCTTGATCCCTTGGTAGACAGATCTTCACCTGTCCATGACAATCCATTGAGATCAGAAACTTTAAGTTCTAAATCATCTAGGAGACATCAGTCAAGATCACAATCAAGGAGTCAATCATGTTCCCAATCACTCAATGAAAATTCATCAAACTCACTGCATGAAAGGCAATCGCGATCAAAGTCACCATCCAGCACTGTACGTGGATCCAAATCACAAAGAAGACATCAATCAAAATCACCATCAAGGAGAAGATATCAGTCAAGATCACCATCAAGGAGAAGACATCAATCAAAATCACCATCAAGGAGAAGATATCAGTCAAGATCACCATCAAGGAGAAGATATCAGTCAAGATCACCATCAAGGAGAAGATATCAGTCAAGATCACCATCAAGGAGAAGATATCAGTCAAGATCACCATCAAGGAGACATCGATCAAGATTGCACTCAGTAAGACAATATCAGTCAAGATCACGATATAAAAGACAAGATCGATCAAGATCACCATCAAAAAAGCAACAGTCAAGATCACGATCAAAAAAGCAACAGTCAAGATCGCAATTAAGAAGACAACGTCGATCAAGATCACCATCAAGAAGACATCGATCCAAATCATCAATTAGTCACAGCAGTTTATCCTCTCATACATGTTTAAGGTCTCCATCAAGACACCAATTATCATCAAGACGCCAATCATCATCAAGAAGTTGGTCATCATCGAAAAGCTCCTCTCCATCAAGAAGCCGATCTTCATCAAAAAGACTATCACCATCATGTGACAAAATACCACTGTTAACTCACAACCAGTCAAAACATACAAGGAAATCTAAACTACGTAAGAAGCTATCTTCCTCCACAGTCTCCAGTAGTCAGTCTGCCGAGAAAACCTCCATAGACCAGCCATCAGTCTACAAAGATCAAACACTGAAAGCATACACACAGTTTTGTACAGAACTGTCTGCTTCCAGTCTCTACAATCCACTGCTCTCAACAGCTGCTCAATGTGCCACTGAATTGGCAAGTAGTGCGCTGAGCTCTCAACTTACTCAAGAAACCTCTTATTTATACAGAGATCCTTTTACCTCTGTCCAACAGAAACCAAACCTGAGTTAGTGTTTATGTGTATTGTCATCATTGCTTTGTGCCTATGTGTTTTGTGTGTATTTGGTATTGTTTTTTTATGTATTTACATGAATCTGTTTGTTTGTTGTTTTTGTGTACATATACCGGTTCAATTGTGTGTGTGTGTGTGTGTGTGTATGTGTGTGTGTGAGTGGATTACATGAACATCTTAGCAGAGCATGGACTTGTATCTCTAGATCTTGTGTTCCACAACAATGTATGGAAGACGCCAACTCAAGCTGTGTTGGATGGGGTACCTGCTCAGAGCCTTCCTCCTGTGCAATCTTTCCCAGTTTCTGACGGCAGAGACCACTCTACACTTGATCCTACAGATGACCATTCACAGGTAAGAACATTTGTTGTCCATCCTCTGCATGGACAGATGTAGCTGGTGACCGGCAGCCATTTTGTAGGTGTGGCTACCATAACCTTCTGTAACTTCATTGTAGCTGTGATGGTATAGTATCATGCTATCGCATTGTGTAGGTATCTGCCCCTTTTGGAGCAGGTTTGTACACTGGGGTTGTCACCCTCCGGCCTATTGAGAGAGAAGAACATCAGAAGGGGTTCCAAGCTTGGACGAAGAAGAACATGTTTCAGAACTTGAAGCCTGTTCAAGGAGGATTTGGGGAGATCATGTTGAAGAAGATGGGATGGAAGGCGGGGACTCCCCTGGGGAAGACCGGAACAGGCCATGTGGAGCCTGTGGCAGGACCAGTCAAGCTTGACAGAAAAGGTGAGAGGCACTTCCTCAGCTGTTGACCACACTCCTTTGTTTCTGCTAATTTTGACCGTGTACTATTGGGAGTTTAACCCTTTATTATTGACAGTTTAACCCTTTGTACATATTGAAGTTGAATCCTGTGTTATTCTGAGTGAACTTAGGCACACTTATTGCTGCCCTGCTTCCAGTGTAGTTAACCCCTCCCCAATATTAGATGTTCCTGTCCCTTCCATCACAGGTCTCTCGGGTGGTCCTGTAGTCCCACTCGTTACAACCTCTGGAAACGTGGACACTCCTTTGCAAGTGTCCACACCCATGTGCACAGCAGGTCAGTGGATATACATCTGTGATCATGACTGACTTTTTCTATCTATGATCAGAGCTGACTTTTTCTATCTGTGATTACGGCTGACTTCTTCTATCTGTGATCATGGCTAAAATCTTCTATCTGTGATTACAGCTGACTTTATTTGTGATTGCAGGCGTGTATGCAGGCAAGCATCCAGTGTCGGCTCTACACGAACTATCAACCAGGAAGAGATGGGAGGTGCAGTATGACATGGTGGAGTGTGCAGGACCTGCCCACTTGAGACAATTCAAGTTCAAAGTAATCTATTTATAGTATCATGTTGAGTCATGTCATGATTGTTATTGGACTGGAGGTTGTCACAGTAGGTCAGTCCATCTTTACCATAGCAACACGCACGACCCATCTTTACCATAGCAACACACACGACCCATCTTTACCATAGCAACACACACGGCCCATCTTTACCATAGCAACACACACGGCCCATCTTTGCCATAGCAACACGCACGACCCATCTTTACCATAGCAACACACACGACCCATCTTTACCATAGCAACACACACGGCCCATCTTTACCATAGCAACACACACGGCCCATCTTTGCCATAGCAACACACATGGCCCATCTTTGCCATAGCAACACATACGGCCCATCTTTGCCATAGCAACACCCACAGCCCAGCTTCTATCAGGTCGTTGAGCATGATATTTTCATGAATATAATTAGCTTTATAATATTCCCAGGTGACCACACCTCTTGGAGCCTTTGTCCCAGACAAATTGTGTGCTTCGAAGAAAGAGGCAAAAGCTGAGGCAGCTTTGCTGTGCCTAACCAAGATCGGACTAGCCCAGAGCTAACAAGGGAACAATGTGTTTGTGTTTGTGTTCACGAATCTAACACTGTACAGGGTTGGGATTCATGACATCATTTCATTGTGTTTGTACAAGTAACGATACATGTACGTATGTGTTTGTACAAGTAACGATACATGTACGTATGTGTTTGTACAAGTAACGATACATGTACATATGTGTTGTTTTTACTCTCAATGCATTTAATACATAATTTCAGTCACACATTAATCAGTATTTCACTAGTTAATCAAAGTGGAATTAATGATCACTAAACAATAACAATAATTACTAGTGTCCGTGCTTAGAACAGATGAACTGATCTCACCACCACCTACAACAGATCATCCACAACTAACCAAGGACAAAGTGGTCACATGGAGGTCACATGGAGGTCACATGGAGGTCAAATGCGGCTCTCAGTGAACAGTTTCAAGAAAGTCTCCACCACATCCTTGGGCTCACCCGACTGTCTGGCGTAGTCCGCAATGCCAATTAATTTCTTTACTCCAATTGACCCACATCTAAAACAGACACCCACCATGTGAGCACCACCTGGTGAACCAGTGCATGTGTGTGCACATATATCAGGTATTGCTACCATAGCAACCATATATGTTGTAAATGTACGTACAAACATAAGATGTAGCAACACACAGTACAAGCACGAGATGTAGCAACACACAGCACAAGCACAACATGTAGCAACACACAGCACAAGCACGAGATATAGCAACACACAGCACAAGCACGAGATGTAGCAACACACAGCACAAGCACGAGATGTAGCAACACACAGTACAAGCACGAGATGTAGCAACACACAGCACAAGCACGAGATGCAGCAACACACAGCACAAGCACGAGATGTAGCAACACACAGCACAAGCACGAGATGTAGCAACACACAGCACAAGCACGAGATGTAGCAACACACAGCACAAGCACGAGATGTAGCAACACACAGTACAAGCACGAGATGTAGCAACACACAGCACAAGCACGAGATGTAGCAACACACAGCACAAGCACGAGATGTAGCAACACACAGTACAAGCACGAGATGTAGCAACACACAGCACAAGCACGAGATGTAGCAACACACAGCACAAGCACGAGATGTAGCAACACACAGCACAAGCACGAGATGTAGCAACACACAGCACAAGCACGAGATGTAGCAACACACAGTACAAGCACGAGATGTAGCAACACACACAGTACAAGCACGAGATGTAGCAACACACACAGTACAAGCACGAGATGTAGCAACACACAGTACAAGCACGAGATGTAGCAACACACAGTGCAAGCACGAGATGTAGCAACACACAGTACAAGCACGAGATGTAGCAACACACAGTACAAGCACGAGATGTAGCAACACACAGTACAAGCACGAGATGTAGCAACACACACAGTACAAGCATGAGATGTAGCAACACACACAGTACAAGCACGAGATGTAGCAACACAGTACAAGCACGAGATGTAGCAACACACAGTACAAGCACAAGATGTAGCAACACAGAGTACAAGCACAAGATGTAGCAACACACAGTACAAGCACTGTAGGAGCACACACAATGTACAGAAAATTCATACTTTGATGGTAGTTTGGACCTGAGAAGTTCACTTCCACTCTTGTCCATCATGTTCTACAAAAGGGAGGGGGAGGGACACATCACACCCTCATATCACCACACAGCTCGGCGACGAAGCACTTACAATAGCTTCAACAACATTGACTATCTGCTCTTTCTGCGTGATAGGAGGTACTTCAACCAGTGACTGGAAGACTGTGGGTAGACCCATCATGTCCAGCTCGATCCTGCTACTTGTGGTACCAATGATGAGGAGGCGGTGGTCCTTGGGGGGCAGCTCTCGAAGGAGAACTAACAAAGTCTGCAAGACAGTGTTGGAGAACCTTGGCCCAATGCTCACATAGTCTACAGGAGCATGATCACAAAGTCATGTGACAGCCATGTGATAACACTACAACCTCGCATGTTAGCTACCTAAGAGTCTTTCAATGTCATCCACAATAATGCAGCTAAGCTCAGACTTGTACGCATCATTGAATATCTAAACCAACAAAGACATCAGAGGAGCAAACATTGCCCACAGAACCATCAATCAGGACATATGAGCATAATACAAAACACACACACACACACACACACACACACACACACACACACACACACCTTCTTTATAGCCAGTCCTTTCTCATGGTCTCCAAATCCTATCATCTTAACAGGAGAGCAGACCTTGACAAAGGGAATGTCTGACTGTCTAGCAATCTCAGCAGCCAGTGCTGTCTTCCCTGTGCCTGGTGAGCCGTGGAGAAGAAGAGAGACTAACTGAGTCCTCTGTCCACACTTGGCCTGCGTGGCAGCCCTTACTCCACGTTCAATGATGTCTGACACAACCGGATCCCAATCAATGATACCATTCTTCACATAGCTGTCCAATTGCTCCTCACTCACTCCAAAAGCCTACACATAAATCTACACTGTGACACACACTACTCAGTTGTTAAGGTATAGAGACACTTACTGGCTTGATGTCGTAGTTGAGAGCATGTTCAAAGTCATAGCGGCTGACCACAACACTCTCAGCATCTTTAGTGTTCACCTGCACACTGTCAGCCTGGGTGGAGGAGATAGAGGGAGATAGAGGGAGGGATGGAGAGGAGGAAGGGATAGGGAGGGAAGGAGGGGGAGAGGGAGGGAGAGGGAGAGGTAGGGAGGAAGGGGAGGAGGGAGGGGGAGAGGGAGGGGGAGAGGGGAGGAGGGAGGGGGAGAGGGGGGACAGGGAGGGAAGGGAGTAAGGGGAGAGGGGAGGAGGGGAGGAGGGGAGGAAGGGGAGGGGGAGAGGAAAGAGAGAGGGAGGGAGGGAGGGAGACATGATAAGAGAAGAGGGATCAACACAGCTGTTTCCATCAACATGATGTACAGACCTTGATATATCTGTTCATGGCTGTTGATTGAGCAGACCGAACCAAGCCCTCTATCTCTGCTCCACTGAAGTTCTTTGTACGTGAAGCCAGCTCCCTCAGGTCCACATCCTTGGCAAGACGGTTGGAATCCCTCATGCTACTTGTGTGGATGTTAAGGATTTCCATTCGTCCTTCCTCCGTTGGCAGATCTGCACAGGATGGGAAGGGGTAGAGCCGAGATGAGTTGGGATTAGGATGTGGGTGTGGCTAGGGGTGGGGCTGTGGGTGAGGCTAATACTAGTATGTCTTAGTGACCACACAAAGATAACAGTTACTCAAACCATTGGATGTAAGATCAAACAATTGGATGTACAATCAAATGATTGGATGTACGATCAAACGATTGGATGTACAATCAAACGATTGGATGTAAGATCAAACCATTAGATGTAAGATCAAACCATTGGATGTAAGATCAAACTATTGGATGTAAGATCAAACTATTGGATGTATGATTAAACCATTGAATGTGTGATTAAACCAATTGGATGTACGATCAAACCATTGGATGTGTAAGTATGATTAAATAAACATGATGATCGAACAGTTGGATATGTGCTTGGATGAAGGATTCAACGCACTAATTTCCATTTGAACTTCCAATCGTCCTGGTCGAAGGAGGGCATCATCAATCAAATCAATCCGATTGGTCATTCCTATGATGGAAAACATGATTTGATCATCAGCCAAAATCACATCAACACCCCCATCACATACCGACACACCCACATATTACACTGACACACCCACCTATCAGTAGGATGTTGTTGAGCTGGTCTACTCCGTCGATCTTCGAGAGAAGCTGGTTCACTACAGTGTCATGGACTGCTGTACCACTGGTCTGGAGAGATAAACCACACAAAGGGTAGACCCCTGTAATTAAGTCAGTAACTACTCCTACATCTTACCACAGTTCCTCTCTGCTTGCAAATGGCATCAATCTCATCAAATATTATGATGTGAAGGGAACTATTGTCTCCCATCGTCTTCTGCTCCTTCTCTGCTTCGGCAAACAAACCTCTAAATAAAACAGGAGCTGAGTGGTTACCATGGACACAGGGGATCACCAATACTAGCCTACACACCTGACATTCTCTTCTGATTGTCCAACAAATTTACTGAGGATTTCTGGTCCATTTATTACTTTGGGCTCTCTTGCATTTAACATTTTACCGATTTGTCGAGCCATCAGGGTTTTCCCCGTTCCAGGAGGTCCATGTAGCAGGATACCTCGAACATGTTTAGAACCTGTAGCAACATATTAGGCAATTGTTTGTGTGTGTGTGTGTGTGTGTGTGTGTGTGTGTGTGTGTGTTGTGTGTGAGTGCTCAGAACAAAAGTACAGGGTAGGCTCAAACGCTCCTATCTTACAGGATGACTGATAAAACTGTCCAATAAGCTACCAAATAATTGCATGATACTCCATTTTTTGTCTGCCATTAGTACTGTCAAAGAGTACTGAATCTTTGCCTTAGATAATAGAATTATACTCTATTATCTCAGCTCAGTTGGGAACAGACCAAAATCTTAGCTCAGTTGGGAACAGACCTGAATCTTAGCTCAGTCGAGAACAGACCTGAATCTCAGCTCAGTCGAGAACAGACCTGTCTCAGCTCAGTCGAGAACAGACCTGAATCTCAGCTCAGTCGAGAACAGATCTGAATCTATTCTTTGTGGCAGAATCACTATTTGCTATGCCAAATGCAAAATACTGTTGGAATTCTACACGGTCATAACACACGGCCTTTGACATGTCCCTAATAGACGCACCTGAATGCAGTTGCATGACAACTTAATGAGCTCACGGACGTACCCATTTGCTTTACAATGTGAGGTGGAAAGACTCTAGAGGCAAATGCTCTTCTGAAGATATCACTAAACTCTTGCTTGAGTCCTCCAATACCCATTTTACTGAAGTCCCAATCTGGACTGATAAGGGAAGTTCGACCACTGAATCCGATGTGATGACCAGTCAGTTGGAGAGAAGGGGGAGCACTCTGCAGGTAAGATAGGGAGGTTAATACATTCTCCCTTCATCATACTCCATCTATCATCTCCCATCAGCATACTCCATCTATCATCTCCTATCATCACACTCTATCTATTACACTCTATTCATTAGTTCTCACTCCCACATCAATTATCATCACCCATCATTGTATTCCATCAATCAATCCCAATCAGCATACTCCATCCATCATCTCACATCGGCATACTCTATCATCTCACATCGGCATACTCCATCTATCATCTCACATCAGCATACTCCATCCATCATCTCACATCAGCATACTCCATCCATCATCTCACATCAGCATACTCCATCCATCATCTCACATCAGCATACTCCATCCATCATCTCACATCAGCATACTGCATCCATCATCTCACATCGGCATACTGCATCTATCATCTCACATCGGCATACTCCATCCATCATCTCACATCGGCATACTCCATCCATCATCTCACATCGGCATACTCCATCCATCATCTCACATCGGCATACTGCATCTATCATCTCACATCGGCATACTCCATCCATCATCTCACATCAGCATACTCTATCATCTCACATCGGCATACTCCATCCATCATCTCACATCAGCATACTCTATCATCTCACATTGGCATACTCCATCCATCATCTCACATCGGCATACTCCATCCATCATCTCACATCAGCATACTGCATCCATCATCTCACATCGGCATACTCCATCCATAATCGCACATCGGCATACTCCATCCATCATCGCACATCGGCATACTCCATCCATTATCGCACATCGGCATACTCCATCCATCATCTCACATTGACATACTCCATCCATCATCTCACATCAGCATACTCCATCCATCATCGCACATCGGCATACTCCATCCATCATCTCACATCAGCATACTGCATCCATCATCTCACATCGGCATACTGCATCTATCATCTCACATCGGCATACTCCATCCATCATCTCACATCGGCATACTCCATCCATCATCTCACATCGGCATACTCCATCCATCATCTCACATCGGCATACTGCATCTATCATCTCACATCGGCATACTCCATCCATCATCTCACATCAGCATACTCTATCATCTCACATCGGCATACTCCATCCATCATCTCACATCAGCATACTCTATCATCTCACATTGGCATACTCCATCCATCATCTCACATCGGCATACTCCATCCATCATCTCACATCAGCATACTGCATCCATCATCTCACATCGGCATACTCCATCCATAATCGCACATCGGCATACTCCATCCATCATCGCACATCGGCATACTCCATCCATTATCGCACATCGGCATACTCCATCCATCATCTCACATTGACATACTCCATCCATCATCTCACATCAGCATACTCCATCCATCATCGCACATCGGCATACTCCATCCATCATCTCACATCGGCATACTCCATCCATCATCTCACATCGGCATACTCCATCCATCATCTCACATCGGCATACTCCATCCATCATATCCATACATACTTAGTCTTGTATAGCCAGCAAAAGGGGCTGGCTATACAAGATTAATGCATACTTTATCCATCATCTCCAATCATCATACTCTATCCATCATCTCCCATCACAGTACTCCAGCCATCCATCATCTCCCATCATCACACTCTATCCATCATCTCCTATCATAACACTCCGCCCCCACATCACTAGCCTGTATGCCATCACAAATCTGGTCCCACTCACCATATTCACCCAATTCCTGACACCAGGTACCACCCACTGTCCAGTATAATAGGCTCCACCCACTGGCCAGTATAATAGGCTCCACCCACTGGCCAGTATAATAAGCTCCACCCACTGGCCAGTTTAATAGGCTCCACCCACTGTCCAGTATAATAGGCTCCACCCACTGTCCAGTATAATAGGCTCCACCCACTGCCCAGTATAATAAGCTCCACCCACTGTCCAGTATAATAGGCTCCACCCACTGTCGGTATAATAGGCTCCACCCACTGTCCAGTATAATAGGCTCCACCCACTATTCAACACAAAAAGCTCCACCCACTATTCCTCTGTCCACTGTCCAAGACACTCAAACTCACTTTTGCCCTTTCAAAGAAAATCTCTGTCTTTCCACTTACAATGCCTTTAGTGTCCTTTGGGGAGGAGGGTGACTTCACACCCTTCAGCACATTAGCATCAAACACTGCATCAATCAATATTTCACATCAATCATCATAGGCGGATCCAGACAAAAAAGTAGGGTGGTGCCTGACAGTGTATGTTTTCTTTCAGAGATTCACTTGTAGGCTTCAGCAATTATTCATTAATAGTGGGGCATAGTTGCGCAATCGTTCTCTGTCATAAAATGGCTGACAATTCGCAAATCAGATCGTTTGTATAATAGAAGAACGCAGAATGCTCAAAATAGCTTTAAGCTTTCTCTGGATGTTATGGATTATCACAAAGATTATTTTAAAGTAAATTAAAATGGTCTAAACAGTTGTTTGTATCTACCTCTGGCTATGTGTTACTACTTTGCAGTGTAAAGCTCAGTTTTTAATGGCTTCTCCTTCTTTCTTGGGTTTGTATCTTAGGGTGGTGCCTAGGCACATCATGCCTATCATGCACATCAGCTAGCAATTTACATCAACAACAACCAACACAGCACACCCATGGCCACAGAGCAAGTGGTGCATGTGCACCACTGGATTCATTGGGTCAAGTTGTCACACAAAAGATAAGAACCTTCTAAGTTGATGATCTTTGCAAGGAGAATGGGCTTTCCCTCAGTCTGAAAGAAAAAGTGCTGTGACTCAGAAAAAACTTGGCCACAAAAGTTCTTCATCTTGAAATCCTGAGCCATTTTGTCCGAGTCATAAGGTCCAGGAGGTTTCCTGTACACAACAAACTGGAAAGATAAAGTAGCCAGATCTACTTCAACCAGACGGACCTACACACTTCAACTAGATGGACCTACTTCAACCAGATGGACCTACTTCAACCAGATGGACCTACACACTTTAACCAGATGGACCTACTTCAACCAAGCACACCTACACACTTCAACCAGATGGACCTACACACTTCAACCAGATGGACCTACTTCAACCAGACAGACCTATGCACTTTAACCAGACAGACATCATAATAAGTGAACTGACAAAATGGACCTGCACTGTACCACATACAACACTTGTAATGTACCACATGGTACATCTAAACCAGACTCTCTCTCTCTCTCTCACACACACACACACACATGCGCACACACACACACACACACACACACACACACACACACACACACACACACACACACACACCTTGGGGGCTGGTCCATGAAAGACAGTTCAACAGTGAGACTTCCAAGCAGAGAAGTGCCGGAGTAAGAAGACACTAATAAATCCGAGCAATCATACAAAGAGTCCACACGAGGAAATAAGGCCTAAAGTTTTATAAATACCTTTAACCATATCTCCTATCTTCACCCCAGCCCATTCCCGTTGCTTTTTACCCATCCCAATAACTGATGTTGATTTAATGGAGGAGTTTTTTCTCACGGAAAAGTAAGTCTCGTTGGTACCGCTCACAAGACGCACATGCTTCCTAGAGACAAAGAGATTACGAGTACAGTGGTCCCCACTTAATCACATACTGGTTGAAGGAATACTCTGGGTAATGGAATGTTGTCTGTAAGTACGGAATCAGTTGTATGTGTGCACTGTGGTAAATGAACTGCTTAAAGGAATATTCTGGATATAGGAATAAGAACTTCAATTCACTTATATTCACTAAGTATTTAAATCATACTGCTTATAAGAATATTAACCATAAACTAAAGTTAAACTGTTACCCCAGTCAGCTACCCAGCTACCTTGCAATGAAAAAGTCAATAACAGTGCTTGCTACCTCTTGAAATTCTCATTTAAAACACATTATCTACTTCACTCCATGGATATACATTATACTACATGCATAAATTTATACATATGTACATATATACAGTCCCCACTTCCTACATAGCAGGCATGTATACTCTGGATATAATAATATACTGGATAAAGGAATACTTTTGCCTAGTGCCGAGCGTATGCGATTAACAGGGGACTACTGTAAATCTAAAACGTGACAATAAAATAATAAAATGATCAACATACACATCTCCTTCAAAGGTATTCGGAGAGACAATGACACAATTCGTTAAAGTATCCTTGTCAGACGGACTCTTGTCCACAGTGAAAACTGCTTCCGACGCCATTTTCAACTGCTGATTCACAGCTGAAACTGGGCTTGCGGTGAAGGCAGCCTAGCCGTGATAGGAAAATGGAGGAGTATTTGAGAGTGGAAGATTTTGAAGGTTTAACGCATTTTTGCGAGCAGGCAGAATTAGAAGTAAGTATTCCACATATTAAGATGAAGCGCTTGCATTTTTTCATCTTACCATTTCATTTTCAGTCACCAAATGGTACCGTGTCTTCAGAAATATACGGTTGCTTGTTAGCCGTTTATTTATTGAAGAATGAGCTGTAAGTGCCGTGAGTATTGTGCCTGCTGAGACATATTCACTTGAGCTTTGGGTGTATGTACTTGCTGGATGTGTCCTTAGAGAGCATGCCAAGCTGTTGTGGACTAGAATTCCACAGTCTCAGAAGGTATTTTGCAATGCTTCTTAACTGTTACTTTTAGAAAGTCCCGTCCATCCTCTTCTGCCTGTGGTGCATTTCCTTCTTTACAGGGAGATGAGGATCTTGTTTGTTTATGGGATGTCGGGAAGAAGTTGTGGAATGGACAGTTTGCAGAGATTTATGATGTAATGAGCAGCCACCAATGGCCACCTCATCTTTCCGTCATAATGGTTGCTCTTAGAGGTTTGGTTTGCTGATTTGTGAGCACCTTGGGTTGTTTAATGACAATGTTCCTACCGCACAGCTGCCCTGCAGACTCGACTGTTGAACTTGATTGGGAAGTCTTATACCTTAGTCAAAGTAGGGTCTGTGTTGGACATGACAGGCCTAACTAAAGAGCAGCTTGATCAAGGTGTGAGAGGAAGAAGGGAAATTGTATGAGGAGAGAGGGAGAAGGGAGATGTGTATGGGGAGAGAGGGAGAAGGGAGATGTGTATGGGGAGAGAGGGGAGGGAGATGTGTATGGGGAGAGAGGGAGAAGGGAGATGTGTATGGGGAGAGAGGGGAGGGAGATGTGTATGGGGAGAGAGGGAGAAGGGAGATGTGTATGAGGAGAGAGGGGAGGGAGATGTGTATGGGGAGAGAGGGGAGGGAGATGTGTATGGGGAGAGAGGGGAGGGAGATGTGTATGGGGAGAGAGGGAGAAGGGAGATGTGTATGAGGAGAGAGGGGAGGGAGATGTGTATGGGGAGAGAGGGGAGGGAGATGTGTATGGGGAGAGAGGGGAGGGAGATGTGTATGGGGAGAGAGGGAGAAGGGAGATGTGTATGAGGAGAGAGGGAGAGGGGAGATGTGTAGGGGGAGAGAGGGGAGGGAGATGTGTATGGGGAGAGAGGGGAGGGAGATGTGTAGGGGGAGAGAGGGAGAAGGGAGATGTGTATGAGGAGAGAGGGAGAGGGGAGATGTGTAGGGGGAGAAAGGGAGAGGGGAGATGTGTATGGAGAGGGAAGGAGAAGGGAGATGTATGTGGGAGGAGAGGGGAGGAGGACTATATGTGAGAGGAGGGAGGGGGGCTATATGTAGGAGGAGGGGAGGGAAACTATATGTACGTAGGAGGTGGGAGGGGAACTGTATGTAGGAGGAGGGAGGGGGGCTAGTGGAATGTGAGTGGCAGAGGTAGAGTAGCTGCTGAAGTGGATTGTGTCAATTCTGATATTTCCTTTGTGTAGAGGCTGATAGGAGAAAATGGCAATTCAATGAGGACATTAATACCATTGTTATAACCCAATCAGGTGTGTGTGTGTGTGTGTGTGTGTGTGTGTGTGTGTGTGTGTGTGTGTGTGTGTGTGTGTGTGTGTGTAAGACTATGCATGCATGCGTCTGCTGATCTGGTGCCTGCCCCTTCTTTCTTCAGCTGTTCCTGACGACCACAGCACAACTCCACAGGAGATGCTTGGACAGTTAGCTAAAGCTGTTAGTTTCCTTGAATGCTAGTTGTCAACATTGACTATAATAATCATAATTATTCTTATTTAGCATGTTTTTCACTACAGTGTAGTCCACGTAATTCAAATCCACATAATACAAAATTTCACTTAATTCAAATATAACTTCAGTTCCATATATACCTGCAATACAAGGAGTTTGTAGGGAATTTCCTCTTAATTCAAAACTGATGTGAAAGCGCATGCAGAAGAATCCAAAGCAGGAGACTTTGGTAAGCACAGATCTGTCAATGTAGTCTTTCTAAATGATCATTTTCTTGATCTTGTAAATGATCTCTTTGAGGTACAGTATTATGATAATCTTCTCATGTTGCAATACTTTCAGAGTTTCTTTGCATTTTAAACCTCTAACTTCACATTATCAAGTTGGCATTTACCATTTATTTTGTTATGAAGACATGTAGTATGTAGGAATGTAACATTAGCCATGCAACATATGGATACTCACAATTCAAAATTCCTGTTAATTCAAGATTATTGTTGTTCTCAGAGAGATTTGAATTATGTGGACTACACTGTATGTGTTTGGGTCATGATTAATGGGAGATTTGCATGTTGTTTGAATTAAGTGATGTGCGCAAGGTTAGACAACTGATTGTGTGCAGTAGTTTTCATTCTGGGGTGTGGTCTTCACTTAGAGGGGTGTGGTCTTCACTTAAAGGGGTGAGGTCTTCACTTTGGGGTGTGTGGTATTCTGTTGGTCCAGAGGAGGGTATGTTCCTTCGATGTAGAGCGCCGTAGCTCCTTTGAGGTCTGCGTGGGTGAAAAATTGGTAATATGACAGCAGCGGGGTGGGCGTGAACATGGATTTCGTCATCACTATCTTCCATGACAGGATTGATGTTGAGAGCCCTGGCAGTGGCATGGTCCATTTTAGTGAGGACCACTTTCATCGAGTACCCTATCAGGCCAATGATGACAGCTTGAGCAACAAAGTTGACCACTGTTTGAAAGCTGTCAGAGAATGAGTGTTTTTCGTAGTAGCCCAATCCAGTGATGATGTATGTCACCTCGCTGACTGCAGCTGCAGTAATGGCCGACCCAAGGGAAAACAGGAGAGGCCATATGTACTGCTTGGCATGAGATATCTTCAGCTTGCGAATTGTTTCTGTTGTCATTTTGAGAAATATCAATGGAACAGCTACTGCACATGATATGGTAAAGGAGAGGGATAGTATGAAAGCAAAGTTACCCCACACAATAAGGGGGCCAGAAAAGGCAGCAAAGAAAACAGTGGCCATTCGATAGAATGTTATTTGAAAGAATAGCAAAAAGGACCAAAGCAGTACACCTTGAACAACTTTAGTAATGGCAATGGCAGTTCTACGGGACACAATGGCAATAATGGAACAGAGAACATCCAGTGGAAATGCCAGAGGGAAATCCTTCTCTTTCTCTGCTCTTACAGCAATGACAATGTGCCCTATTCCTGGGGCTATTAAATAGACTGATGCAATCAAAGTAAGGAAGAAGTAATACTGGTCCATGGACAGGTGGTGATCAACTGCATCCTGAATGCTGTTTCTGATGAAGTTGACATCACTGTAGACAATGAACCCCAGACCGAATGTACCTACCACTGCAGAACTCCATAGGAAACCCCAGTGAATGATGCTGCCTTCAGTTGCCTCAAGGACACACACCCTAAATACCTTGGTCACACCCACTGACAACAAGGGGAACACGACAAGTCCATAGAGGATTAGACCAAAGACAAGAACAATCCTTGTGTTGTATACCAGGTCCACCTTGAACTGTGACTGTTCATCGGCAAAGCTGTTTGGGACAGTAATCCTGTACTTCCCCTTGTACTCCATAAAGTTTCCATCTAAGTTGTCACTTGGATCCAAGCTGTCAGGCTGACTGAGGTAGCGGTAGACCTGAGGGACCAAAACAGTATTGATTACCACTTATCAGCAGGGATGGAGGTATGTGGTGAGGAGTTGGAGAGTAGGTGGAGTGGTGGGAGTGAGAGAGTTGGGAGGGGAGGTTGGAAGTGGGAGAGTGGATGGTGTGGTTGTATAGGAATGGGAGAGTGGGTGGGGTGGTCAGGAGTGGAGAGTGGGAGAGTGTGGGAGTGAGAGATCTAGAGTACATGGGTGGAGTGGTGGGGATCAAGTGGGAGTGAGAGGGTGGGTAGGGTGGTCAGGAGTGGAGAGTGGGAGAGTGGGTGGTGTGGTCAGGAGTGGAGAGTGGGAGAGTGTGGGAGTGAGAGATCTAGAGTACATGGGTGGAGTGGTGGGGATCGAGTGGGAGAGTGAGAGTGGTGGAAAGTGGGAGTGAGAGGGTGGGTAGGGTGGTCGGGAGTGGAGAGTGGGAGAGTGATGGGAGTGGGAGTGGGTGGAGTGGTGGAGAAGGGTGGAACAGTGGAGAAAGGGATAGTGGGGAGTGGTGGAGAGTGGGAGAGTGATGGGAGCGAGAGAGTGGGTGGAGTGGTGGGGAATGGGAAAGTGTTGGAGTGGTGAAGAATGGGAGAGTGGGGAAGTGGTGGAGAATGGGAGAGTGGGGAGTGGGGAAGTGGTGGAGAATGGGAGAGCGGGAGAGTGGTGGAGTAGTGGAGAATGGGGAGGTGATGGGAGTCACATGGGAGAGTGAGAGTGGTAGGGAGTTGTGGGATGGAATGAGGAGTCAGTAAGTGGTGGTGGAATGCGCATGGGGTCCTGGAGTGTAGTGTATATATCAGACTTAGTACCTTGCTAGTCAGCTGTTTTTCAAACCCAATTTTGTACGAATCGTTACATAGCCTAGGCAGGCAAATGCAGGCCTTGTTCAGGCGAGGTATGGCTGTAAAGAGGAAGGCAATGTTCTGGAATGACAAGTAGTCCAATGCCCCTGGACTGATGAGAAGATAAACAGAGCTTCTTGTCCACACCCAAGAGTTCCTTCCACAGCTGTTGTTCTCTAGTTTATCGCTACAACAGTTGTCAGCAGCGGACAGTGCCGAACACTTGCTCTTGTTCATGCTGTTTAGGTAGAGGTAGTGGAGAATTGTGTACCGAGGGATGGGCATGTTGGGCTGGAAGATGGCTGCCCTCAAGTCCTTTAAATTCTGGTTCACTCCAATAAGGGCATCTTCCAAACAGGAGAAGCTTTCCTCGTTGACACACTGGATAGTCGAACAGTTGAACTTGTTTGCACAGACACAGCCTGAGAAGAGGATTAAGACAACAATAGGGGTAGCAAACATTGTGAAATCAGTCTCTCTTGTACAGTAATCCTTAAATCTGTTGGGATGCATGGGCTAGCTATTGTGAAAGTGAAAATGTTACTGACATAATGAAATGAAAATGAGTCCTTTTTCAAGAGTTATGATTCATAATGTGCAAATGTGTAGTGACCAGTTAATACCAGTTATCCAAGGGAGTTTCCTTGCATGCATGTCTCTGTGACAAGGTACACAGATATTTTCAGTGTCCATTTGCAGCACACATAGTGGCACAAACGAAAAAAATCAGTTCTCATTGTAGCTCTATGCACCATGGCCAGTAAATTAAATATATAACACTCAGACATACCACTGAAGTGTACAGGGGAAGTTAACCACATAAAATTCTTTAATAGCATAGATGTACACATCTAGATGTGTACATTGGTTACTTCCAAATAGACTTAGTAAGTGACTTTTGGCACAAATCACACTTGACTTGACAGCAGCATGAAAATCTACAGTTGCAATGGTAGTCTACTCTCTAGAGGGCTCTGGTGAACCCTTGACCACAGCGCAGACTATCACAGCTGTCTACACTGGAGGGGAGGGCTGGTAGATCACATCGTAGTGGAATCAGGCAACCAGTAGTCAGGGCAGCTGTCGGAGTAGATGAGTGTGTCTGGTCTCATCTTTTGTCCACAAACTGGTTGTAGAGTGAGGGTGAGGGTGTGCTGGCTAGCAGGCACCAGTGTCACCCTGCATATCTCTGCATAATCCCTGATGAGTTCCCTTCCCAATGACTGCAATGTGGGTGTAGCCTTCCATCAACTAGGACTTGACAGAGCAAGTTTCTGACAGTCCATGATAGCGACACTGGGGTCCCATCTAAATTGCTAGTCTGGATAAGACAGCCCATCCTGCCTCCAGATTCTGCAGCCTTGCTCGGCCCTGTTAACTGTCTCAGACTGGATCCTCTGTCCTGCTCTGCTTCATCCAAGAAATTGATATTTTCATTCCAAAAGCAATATTCTCTGAACAACTAGTGAAATACCTTGTTCTGTCCCCTTCGGGTAACACCACCATCTCGCCACAGGAGCATAAGCTGGTCATACCTTCCTTGCTGGAAGCACGTGCTATCCTCTTGGTCAGAGCAGACATGAGAACTACTTGAAAGGTGGTCTCTGGAGTCGCCACTTCCCTGGCGTACGAGGAACGGAGGAAGCTAAACCCGGTACAATTCCATTTGTGTGCATGAAACAACGCCTGACATTCGCGGCGAGCGGTTGCCTCCGCCTAGCGCCTTCTCCATCAATGGAAGAAGCAGAATCGCCGCTGACTGTAAGACAGAGCATAGCTACAGCGGCTCCGCTATCAGCGACCTAAGCGAAGTAGAATGCTAGTAGTAAGACGATACATACTGAATAGTTCCTGAAGAAAAGCAGATAAGAAGTTCAGGTAAACATAACGAGCAACAACATACGGACATGGTGTCCAATGTATCTGTAAGCTTATTTACATTCTCGAAAGGACACCAACTGTCTCTATTACAAAAGGCGAACGGACTGTCAGGGTTAAAAATTTGAGAAGAAATTCCGCTGGATTTCATAATATACATACTGTTCGTGTAAGTGAACACTTTTAGCGAAATGGCGGCAAGAGAATGGTTTCTTCAAACATTCGCGCCATGCCATTCTGGAGATGACATCGCGTGACTTTATATGGCTACCATGCGTCGGGAATTGTACTACTGTTTTGTGTTCATTTCTGTGTTTCAATGGCTTGTTCTGTTAATTATTGTATTTCAGATGCAGGTTTATGATTCAGGATGCTTAACAGACACTGGTCTAACTCCCGTAAGTCACACTGACCAGTCTCACGCGTACAACTAATAATAATATAGTAAGGTAGAGTGCCCTAATTTCGATTACTCCCTAATTCCGATAATCGCGCTTTTCCTGAGCTCAGGAACTAAAGTTGGAGACAATTTATCCTGGCATTTCTTAGCACTAACACAGAGTATAACAGCTGCGGAAGAATCTTTCTGAGTTGGCTAGGAGATACAGTAAGCTTACTAGTTATCAGGATTAGGGACTGATCAGAATTAGGGCACGCTACCTTACTATATAAGTACCTGTTTCCTGGTTATATAATTACCATGTTGTATGAACACTTCAATAATTGATATTTCTACCCCCCACCCCCTTTCGTATTGCCATCATCCAGGTCCCGCAAATGGTGGATGAGTGTCGCACAGACAATGGAGCTGTAGTTTATATTTCCTTCAGTGACACTGATTCACCTGGTGATGTACGTAAAGATTTGTTCACATTCACTTTGCACTTGTGCATGTGCATGTCATGATCGTGTACACTCCCAACACACATACACAGAATAGGTACATTACACACTCACTCATGCACACACACACATGCACACACACACACACACACACACACACACACACATACACACACACACACACACGTCACACACACGCACACACACACGTCACACACACACACACACATCACACACACACACACACACACACACACACACACACACACGTACACACACACATGTAACACACACACACACACACATGTACACACACACACACATACACATACACACATGTACACACACACACACACACACACACACACACACACACACACACACACACACACACACACACACACACATGTACACATATACACATGTACACACACACACACACACACACACACACACACACGTACAGATATGCACATGTACACACGTACAGATATGCACATGTACACACACACACACACACACACACACACACATATACACATGTACACACACACACAAACACACACACACACACACACACACACACACACATATACAATTTGTCTCTTTGTAGGATATTGCATACATGCCAAACCCTTCTGTTGATGATCTGATGAAGATCTGCTCGTCCTTAAAGCATTGCACTGGGTTCTCTAGCAGTGGATGGATCAAAAGTGACACTGCACAAAGAAGACCTCTGGTTGGATCCAGTCTATATGTAAAGAGGCCTTTTGAAAGGCCCTGTCTAATCACAAAACCCAGTCCTGTCAGTGCAGCTTACAACCACCACCAGCATGCACAATACCTGGAGATGACTAATCACATTAGAATGTATCCATTGATACTGATTTGCATTTGTAGTGTGCATTGCAGCACTGTTTTGCACTCTTCTCTTCCTTAGCACACCAAGATATATTTACCCTACTAGTGTTGGTGTCAATATGGTTTCAACTGATGATTACAAATATGGAGTCGAGCAATTGTTTATTGACTTACTGTCTAAAAGCGAGTTTGTAACCTCAAACCCTAAGGAGGCTCACTTCTTCTTCCTCCCCCTTCGGTGCACTGCATACAGGAAGTCTGTTAGAGGACTGCAAGAGGGATTGGCAGTGGCTAGAAAGGTTGCCATGGAAATGATAGAGGACATTCGCTTTCGATACCCATTCTGGAACCATAGCATGGGAATGGATCATTTTTACATCTGTGCCCATGACATGGGATCCAGTGTACTGGAGATGGTACCTCAATGGAAGAATGTGATAGCTCTTGTGAACAGTGCTTCAGCCATCACAGAGTACTTTGTTCCAAATAAGGACATATCCATTCCTAACCACCCAGGCAGAGGTGTTGTCCCTTGGCATGTTCTAGGAAGTCTGGACGAGTCAGATTTCAGCAAAAGAAGAACAATTCTGTTCTTTGCAGGCAATCCCAGTAGGTCAGTTGCATGTACTAGCAATCCCAATGGAATGAAATCATGCTCCAGTTAGTTACACTTCCAATCAGCAAGTGGTTCATGTTTTGTGCATTAGAGGTTCTGTGCGACCAAATGTTTTCAAGTACTTTTCTTCAACACCTGATGTCAAACTGATTGCTGGTTACTTATCTGAGGCTAACTACACCAACTATCTCAAGAATTCCAAGTATTGTCTCTGCCCACGAGGCAATGAGGTATGTGTTTTCTGTTGTGTTTTGTAACGTAGGTATGTGGTGTTGGCTGTGCATGTGTTGTTTATGATGTATTGTCTATTGTCATCCCGTGTGGGGAAATTTTGAATACTGTATGTACCTCAATTAAAACGTTGTTTTTTTTTTGGTATGGGAAGATCAGTACTTGACATCTGTTGCAGAATTTACAATTGGGAATATCCTGTCTCCCTATAATCCTATCTATGCCACAATGATTGGTTGCAAAAACAGTTTCCACTGTGTGTTGTGTGTCACAGCATTTATGCTGGACCTTCACACTGTGTTCACTGTCTTGAGTGTCTGCAGCCACAGCTTGACATTTTGTGTGTGTATGTGTTGTGAGTCCAATGATGTTTCATAGGTTTGGAGTCCTCGTCTCATCGAATCACTTTGGTTTGGATGTGTTCCCATCATCATTGCCAACCACTACATCCTGCCTCTCAATGACATCATTGATTGGAGCAAAGCAGCTGTTATTGTTTTAGAAGAAAATTTGTCTGAGACTCTGAAAGTCCTACAGTCCATTTCTCGTCCACAGTGGTTGGCCTATCACAACTACGGAAGAAAGGTATTGATCTATATTCCTTCTGTACCCACACACAAGACCATACACATGTGGACACTACCGCACACACAAGACCACACACATGTGGACACTACCGCACACACAAGACCACACACATGTGGACACTACTGCACACACACAAGACCATACATATGTGGACACTACTGCACACACACAAGACCATACACATGTGGACACTACCGCACACACAAGACCACACACATGTGGACACTACTGCACACACACAAGACCATACACATGTGGACACTACTGCACACACACAAGACCATACACATGTGGACACTACTGCACACACACAAGACCATACACATGTGGACACTACTGCACACACACAAGACCATACACATGTGGACACTACTGCACACACACAAGACCATACACATGTGGACACTACTGCACACACACAAGACCATACACATGTGGACACTACTGCACACACACAAGACCATACACATGTGGACACTACCGCACACACACAAGACCATACACATGTGGACACTACTGCACACACACAAGACCATACACATGTGGACACTACTGCACACACACAAGACCATACACATGTGGACACTACCGCACACACACAAGACCATACACATGTGGACACTACTGCACACACACAAGACCATACACACATGTGGACACTACTGCACACACACATGTGGACACTACTGCACACACACAAGACCATACACATGTGGACACTACTGCACACACACAAGACCATACACATGTGGACACTACTGCACACACACAAGACCATACACACATGTGGACACTACTGCACACACACATGTGGACACTACTGCACACACACAAGACCATACACATGTGGACACTACTGCACACACACAAGACCATACACATGTGGACACTACTGCACACACACAAGACCATACACACATGTGGACACTACTGCACACACACATGTGGACACTACTGCACACACACAAGACCACACACACATGTGGACACTACTGCACACACACAAGACCATACACATGTGGACACTACTGCACACACACAAGACCATACACACATGTGGACACTACTGCACACACACAAGACCATACACACATATGGACACTACTGCACACACACAAGACCACATACACATGTGGACACTACTGCACACACACAAGACCACACACACATGTGGACACTACTGCATACACATGTGGACACTACTGCACACGCATGTGAACACTACTGCACACACATGTGAACACTACTGCACACACATGTGGACACTACTGCACACACACATGTGGACACTACTGCACACACACAAGACCACACACACATGTGGACACTACTGCACACACACAAGACCACACACATACATGTGGACACTACTGCACATACAAGACCACACACACATGTGGACACTACTGCACACACACAAGACCATACACACATGTGGACACTACTGCACACACACATGTGGACACTACTGCACACACACAAGACCATACACATGTGGACACTACTGCACACACACAAGACCATACACATGTGGACACTACTGCACACACACAAGACCATACACACATGTGGACACTACTGCACACACACATGTGGACACTACTGCACACACACAAGACCACACACACGTGGACACTACTGCACACACACAAGACCATACACATGTGGACACTACTGCACACACACAAGACCATACACACATGTGGACACTACTGCACACACACAAGACCATACACACATATGGACACTACTGCACACACACAAGACCACATACACATGTGGACACTACTGCACACACACAAGACCACACACACATGTGGACACTACTGCACACACATGTGAACACTACTGCACACACATGTGAACACTACTGCACACACATGTGGACACTACTGCACACACACATGTGGACACTACTGCACACACACAAGACCACACACACATGTGGACACTACTGCACACACACAAGACCACACACATACATGTGGACACTACTGCACATACAAGACCACACACACATGTGGACACTACTGCACACACACAAGACCACACACATGTGGACACTACTGCACACACACAAGACCACACACATGTGAACACTACTGCACACACATGTGGACACTACTGCACACACATGTGGACACTACTGCACACACATGTGGACACTACTGCACACACACATGTGGACACTACTGCACACACACAAGACCACACACACATGTGGACACTACTGCACACACACAAGACCACACACATACATGTGGACACTACTGCACATACAAGACCACACACACATGTGGACACTACTGCACACACACAAGACCACACACATGTGGACACTACTGCACACACACAAGACCACACACATGTGAACACTACTGCACACACATGTGGACACTACTGCACACACATGTGGACACTACTGCACACACATGTGGACACTACTGCACACACACATGTGGACACTACTGCACACACACAAGACCACACACACATGTGGACACTACTGCACACACACAAGACCACACACACATGTGGACACTACTGCACATACAAGACCACACACACATGTGGACACTACTGCACACACACACAAGACCACACACATGTGGACACTACTGCACACACACAAGACCACACACATGTGAACACTACTGCACACACACAAGACCACACACATGTGAACACTACTGCACACACAACACACATTGTGTACAGTTGATTTTTTTGTGTGTCCATCAATTCCAAACTTGGATCTTTTGTATTCTCATACACATTTTCTGTAGATTCTTCACCATTTGACGTGGAACACACCACCCAGACCTTATGACGCTTTTTATTCTATTTTATTTCAGTTATGGAAGCGAAAATTACGCTAATATATTACCTATAAAAACTTGACGTACCCTTGTCGTAAATGAGCCCTAGTCCAGCTAGCTAGCCTAAAAGGAGCCACTGTGATTTTTATGCGTTTTACTTACGTTTTCGTTGCGAACCTCGTGTAAATGGCTGCTTGGGAAATCGGCAACAGAAATTTTGGAGACGTTTTTTGGCGGTGAATAGATGTTTTGTCGGTTCTTTATCGAATAGAGACGTTGTTCTAAGGGGAAGACATAGAATTTTATTATTTAGTCCGAAATTTCCCCTACATCTATCGATAGTGTTTCCTGGTTTGAAATCGTGTGTTAGCAGTGTAGTTGGTCCGCTTGGATCCTACCGTCAGGAAGCATAGATCGATCGTGAACTTGCTAGCTTGGTTCCAAGGAGAATCTGATGTCAGGCGAAGCCGTTACCTGTGGTTATAGAAATTGGGTCTCTTCTCTTCAGTTTGCAATGTCCGAAAGAGACTATCGAGGTCACAGAACGGTCAGTCACATCTCATCTTGTAAGGTTGGGCATGCTTTATCCTTTTTTCTCCTTTTACAGGCAAGTAAATTCCGCCATGGCGCCAATTCGTCCAGGGATCCAGGCGTATCTTCCACCAGGTCATCGAGCAGGGTGTCTTCAAACGCCAGATCACATCCAAAGGCTGACGTCTACACCACACGTATGTTTCTATACACTTACAGTTGCCCAGTATCACTACATGTCACATGACATGCACATGGTCCTTTCTGCTGTGCAGATCACAGCTCACATCACAACAGTCACTATGACAACCACCATCAGGAGAGGTCTATTGATGATAGAAAACGCAAGTCAGATGGTAGTTCCTGTGAGG
>CAUJGJ010000242.1:4125690-4154690 GCA_963170055.1 Halisarca cf. caerulea | reverse complement strand
ATATTTGGACAGAGCACATGAGCTCCAAAGGACGTGTTTACTACTACAACCAACGTACAGAGAAGTCTCAGTGGACTAAACCCACAAGAGGCACTATTAAGAGGTATGTTTCTGTCATGACAGATTTAGACCCCCTGGTCCAATTTTTTCAAAAGTTTGGAACCCCCGGAACTTATGTTGAAATATGGGGATCTCCTTGAACTTACCGGACCCACTTGAACGAATCCAATTGAGCAAATAAAAATGCAAATAACGTATAATACAAGACTGGTAATGGTAAAGAATAACTTAAGGAAGTGCAAAAGTAGCAAAATTCAGTCGTTGATAGTTCGTACACATAAATAAAGAAGCTAAAAACAAACACATTGCACTATATTCAACTACTCCATGCAGAAGCTTACCAGTGACTGGGGCATTTCCAAAGCAAAACTCAGTCATTAAACGCTGTACTTGAGTGTTTTCAATTGGACAAAGAAATTTGGTTATAATTTGACCTAAAAACCTATATTGAAGTATGAACGTATATATGTATGTATATGTATATATATATATATATATATATATATATATATATATATATATATATATATATATGTATGTATATATATGTTGAAGTATGAACGTATATATGTATGTATATGAAAGTATCAGGATTGCTGTGGGGCTCCGTCTTGGAGCACCCTTGTGTGAACCCCATGACTGTACTCTCTGTGGAATGCCCGTTGATTCATCAGGAGCTCACGGATTAAGTTGCCGTAAGAGCCAAGGTCGAATCCCTCGTCATTCCGGACTGAATGAGCTAGTAAAGCGTGCCCTCACTGCCATTGATGTCCCTGCTATCCTCGAGCCCTGTGGTCTATGTCGAACAGATGACAAGCGCCCTGATGGTATGACAATTATACCTTGGGCCAAGGGACGAGCACTTGTTTGGGATGTTACTTGCTGGGATTCCTTGGCTCCCTCCTACATCCATTGGTCTTCAACCGGATGTGGATTGGTTGCTGATTACGCTGCCACCAAAAAGTGTAATCTTTACAAGGAGCTTTCCCATTCCCATTGGTTTCAACCCATCGCCTTTGAATCATTAGGTACTTTTGGCAGGGATGCTCTGGATTTCATTAAAGAGCTGAGCAGACGCACCCGTCGCCACACCAATGATCCTCTAGCCTACCTAAAATTGTGTCAGCGTATCAGTGTCTGCATTCAAAACTCTAATGCCACATCTATTTTAGGTTGTTGTAAGGTGTAATAATGTTTCTGTTTGAGTTCATTGTATGCATTTGCATGATTACAGAAATTCTTATTCTTTTCGCCATTAATTATAAGTTGTAGTTTTTTCGTTTTAATTTAACCTGTTGTAATTTTTGTATGTATAGTATATATATATATATATATATATATATATATATATATATATATATATTATATATATATAGTATATTACCAACCCTGTGGTGTGGACAGTCACAGACTCATTGCACCCTGTGGTGTGGACACTCACAGACTCATTGCACCCTGTGGTGTGGACAGTCACAGACTCATTGCACCCTGTGGTGTGGACACTCACAGACTCATTGCACCCTGTGGTGTGGACAGTCACAGACACGTTGCACCCTGTGGTGTGGACACTCACAGACACGTTGCACCCTGTGGTGTGGACACTCACAGACTCATTGCACCCTGTGGTGTGGACACTCACAGACACGTTGCACCCTGTGGTGTGGACAGTCACAGACTCATTGCACCCTGTGGTGTGGACACTCACAGACACGTAGGATGTGACTGTTCACAGCAACAATGGTGATCTAGTGATGACTATCATGGGCAAGACGTGCACAAAGGGAGGTTCTACTTCAAACAAGAAGTTAGGATACTCTGATACCCTGATTGTCCATCCATAAGATTTTTTTGCTCAAATGAACAGGTAGAACAAGGTGTCCTTTATAGGCTCTGTCCAAGAAGAAACCCCACTGAGAAAGGGTTATGTGTTATTGAAAAAATTGTTGTAGGCAGAATGAATTTTTCAGGGGTCCAAATATAATGTAACATTTCATTGTTCTGCGTGAAGTGGTTGCTATGACTACCTTTTGTACCATGCAGACTAAAGGAGGAAGACTCTCTTGATTGTGCTAACACAAGTGAGTCATCACATGATGCAGATCCCATCAAGAGACATGATCGAGAATCATCTGGTTTGGATTCTATCAAGAAACGTGATCGAGAACTACCTCGTTTGGATCCTATTGAAAGTCATGGTAAAGAATCATCAGGTTTGGATCCCATCAAGAGACATAATCGAGAATCGTCTGATTTAGATTCCATCAAGAAAACTGATCGAGAGTCATGTGGTTTGGATCCCATCAAGCGACATGATCGAGAATCATGTGGTTTAGATTCCATCAAGAGACGTGATCGAGAATCATCTGGTTTGGATTCCATCAAGCGACATGATCGAGAATCATGTGGTTTGGATTCTGCCAAGAGACGTGATCGAGAATCATCTGGTTTGGATTCCATCAAGAGACGTGATCGAGAATCATCTGGTTCTGATTCCGTCATGAGACATGATCGAGATCTATCCCATGTAGATCCTCCTAGAAGAGACATATGTTTGGCTAATGATGTGGACATCATTGGAAGACGTAGTGAGCTTGCTGTAACCAAACAGTTGTCTAGCCGAAATCCATCCAGGTCAACATCAGCCTGCAGTACACCTGTCAGGATGTCACCTGTAGTAACCAACCCTCAGCAAAGGTCTTCATCTTCCAGTGTCACTCCAGATATTGCCTCACCAACAGTCAAGCAGCTGCGCTGTTTAGATGGTGAGGTCAAGTTTCAGGGACTTCCCCCAGAAGGTTGTGTGTGTGTGTGTGTGTGTGTGTGTGTGTGTGTGTGTGTGTGTGTGTGTGTGTGTGTGGTGTGTATGTGTGTTTTGTGTGTGTGTGTGTGTGTGTGTTGTGTGTGTGTGTGTGTGTTGTGTTGTGTGTGTGTGTGTGTGTGTGTGTGTGTGTGTGTGTGTATGTGTATGTGTGTGTGTATTCATATGTTATAACTTTTGACGTATACAGAATTTGTATATATTAGTGTCAGTGACAACTTCCGTTTCTTTAGCCCACGATCTTCATCCACTGCAACAAGCCCTCCTCCTCCAACAGTCTTCAATGATCCTCCCAACTCATAAGGAGCCTGTGAGTTCTAGTACACACAACACACATTAAAAGAAGGCCTCATTCTTGCTATCATCATGTCTTGTTCAGGAGGCCTCTGCTGATGGTCATGGAGGGGTTTCCATGGAAATGTCATCACCCAGTCCCCCATCTAGCTCATCAGAGCCTGTCAACTGTCCAAAACTGCTCTTACCATCCATTTCCTCTTCTCTGTGTGGTGATGTGCCCAGTAGAAAGGATGCCACACACACAGACACAGCTCAGAACATATCTGGAGAGCACATGTCACGTCCTCTGGATCCATTGCTTCCTCAATCCACTGAACAAGAGCAGCTGAGGAGTGCAGATTCATCACTTGGAATTGAAAAGGACAGTGAGCAGACACTTGAGGTCCACACAACTTCATTGCATGTTGTGGTAGACTGTGATAAGAAAAATCCACTACTCAGCCCAACGTTCTCCTACAACCCCATAGCAGACTTACCTGTCCACCTCAGAGAGCCCCTCCCACTTCCTGCTATTGATGCTGATAATTTTCAACCAAATTTGACAGAGTTTTGGTACACTCCGGCAAATGAAATGATGGAGAAACAGGTTAGGTCTTCTCTACTGCTCACTCTGTTTGGTCTTTATCCCCCTCCCTCCCCCAGATCCACCAATCTGCCAATGAATTTATGTTTAAAACTGTGTCAATGACTCGGAGATTAGACAGCCATTTAGCTAAGTCCAGTGTTACTTTGCAGACAATGTCATTGTTATCCAGCATTCAAACGTCAAGGTAAATGTGCCTGTGTGTGTTATGTGTACACATTTGTGGTGTGTGGTGTGCACGTTTGCAGTGTATGTATATGTGTATCGTGTGTGGTGTGCACGTTTGCAGTGTATGTGTATGTGTATCGTGTGTGGTGTGCATGTTTGCAGTGTATGTGTATGTGTATCGTGTGTGGTGTATGTGTATCGTGTGTGGTGTGCATGTTTGCAGTGTATGTGTATCGTGTGGTGTGTATATTTGTTCTTTTTGATGTTATGGTTTGTGTGTCTAATCAAGTCTGTCCTTGTGAATTTCCTGCAGACTACAGACATTGAAGAAGGTTGTAAAGGACATAGAAGACACCAGATAGGGGGTCTTCCTCCATGCAACACAACCAATGTCTGTAGAACTATTGTATTCTATGATTTGATTCGATCATTGACAAAATTGTTTATACATGAGAAAAGGCTTGAACGGCTAGGTAGCATTGTAGTCAATGATCTTAGCGGAAATCACTAGCCAAAGGAGATTATTTACACCAAACGTTTCGGCAGCCAACTGCTACCTTCATCAGTGGTATGACTATGTATGTACCACTGATGAAGGTAGCAGTTGGCTGCCGAAACGTTTGGTGTAAATAATCTCCTTTGGCTAGTGATTTCCGCTAAGATCATTGATTGTTTATACATAATTATAATAATAGTACACTTGCAATCTGAACTGTACATGCTGTGATGTCACGTGATGTCACATGATCAGGGGAAGGGAGTGTGTACCCAATTGGCAGGAACCCATTGGAAGTCTCGTCGTAATCTCCGTGCAATTTTGCTGATGTCCCGAATTCCAGTTTGAACATCAGAATAATTAAGTATTTGATCAAATAGGTGATTATATTTCTCTTTCACAAGAGCACTTTCCTTGGACAATCTTTTCCCTTCATTTCCCTGTGTGTGTGTGTGTGTGTGTGTGTGTGTGTGTGTGTGTGTGTGTGTGTGTGTGTGTGTGTGTGTTGCCAATAAAGAACATAATTTCTCTGATTCATACATACATTGCTCATGAAAGGCACTCACTGTGTACAAGAGAGAGTTCTCAGTAAACACAGGGTTGAAGAATGCCACAAAAGGTCTAATTTCTGCTGTTCGGTACAAGCGAATAGCCTAAAGCAGCAAACCAAGAAAAATGAACACATTGTCCTAACACACACACACACACACACACACACACACACAACACACACACACACACACGCACTTGTGGTGGTATACTAAAAAGACATGTTTTTCCAGATGCAATGACAGTCAAAACATCGTCAATATTAACAACTTCATTTCTTGATAAGCTATGTGGTTGTCGCCGTGGCAATGAGAAGTGGTTTGAGTCAGTAGCCATGAGCTGATCCATAATAGCCTGGAGTTGGACTATGGGATGGGTGGCCACTAAGATCAGTGGGCGTGGCCTGTTATTCTGTGGGGCAATCTTGACTACCTCCTCGTAAGGATGCACATCCTCTGTACCGTAGTCATGAACACGGTAAGCATCATAGAGGGTTTTCTGGGACTTGATCTTTCTTCTGAAATTAGCTGCCAGAAAAGCCCAAAAATTGTCAATCAAGTGGCAAAATCAAAATGTCTTCAACTTAGCCATACCCTCCCTCCCAAGCAGCTACACCCCTCCAATTAACAGCCACACCCTCCCTTCAACAGCCACGCCCTCGCTCCATTAGCCACACCCCTCCCTCTAACATTCAATCTCTGTAATAGTAAGGACCATCCATCTGTACACCCCCCTCTTGTCCCCACACACAGAGCACTCACTCAAAGTCCCCACTCTTTTTGAAGATCTTGACTTGGAACATTGGGTGTGCTCATTTCTTAATTGCCTTAGAAGACTAGGTATGAGTCCAGTCTTAAGGGAGTTCCCCTCTTTAGCAGCTTGCCACCACTCTGGGTCGTCCCTGTCCAGCACATGTAAAATGTCTCCCTTACAGAACCCTAGCCCAGCTTCTGGACAAGGCAGGGATGGATCCATGCGTGGATCATAGGAGAAACGAGGTCTCATTCTCACAGTGAACTGCAGTAAAGCCAGCAAATGTGGTGAGAGGATGTGAGTTCAAAGGTCATCTCTCACCTTGTTCTGTTCCAGAGTTCTGATGGAGGATGGTGACTTCCTGATAACTTGAAGCGTGATCATTCCTTTCAAGAGTTGCATCTCATCTGCCACATCATCCAGACTCCTCTTGGCCACAGGATGACCATTGATACTGATCAAGACATCCCCAGGGCTTAGCTGACCTTCAAACAGGATACAACTATCACTAGTTGCTTGCGTAGACATACACATGCAGCATGCAGACAGCAGACATGCAGACAGCAGACATGCAAACAGCAGATATGCAGACATGCAGACAGCAGACATGCAGACAGCAGATATGCAGACAGCAGACATGCAGACATGCAGACAGCAGACATGCAGACAGCAGACATGCAAACAGCAGATATGCAGACATGCAGACAGCAGACATGCAAACAGCAGACATGCAGACAGCAGACATGCAGGCATGCAGACAGCAGACATGTAGACAGCAGACATGCAGACACACATGTACCTACCTGACTTGTGAGCTAAACTGCCATGTAGAACTCTAGCTATGACAATCTCCTCATCAACAGACTTGATGGTCGCACCAAGTGCCTGCGCATCCTTGGTCAAATGGACAGTCTCTACATTTGGTTTGGTGTGTGAGAGAAATTCCTGGGGGAACTCCTTATTGGCAACTTTATCATGTGTAGATATGAGATTCTAAATGTGAAGAAAGTATTTGCAACCAACATCAAATACACCACACCCACATCCAGTACACCACACCCACGTACAGTACACCACACCCATGTCCAGTACACCACACCCACGTTCAGTACACCACACCCACGTCCAGTACATCACACCCACGTCCAGTACACCACACCTACATCCAGTACACCACACCCATATCCAGTACACCACATCCATGTCCAGCTCACCACACTCACATCCAGCTCACCACACCCACTCACCCACCCACACACACGTACACACACACACACACACACACACACACACACACACACACACACACACACACACACACATATATATGGGGTTTCCTAAGAAGTCCAATTAGTTCCTGAACGACTGAACTAGAGGCACTTCTGAGCTCGTGAGAGATCTGCAGAAAAAGAGCCAATTCCTTAACAAAATTCTCTTCGCTGCATCGCCGATGCACACCTCCTGAGCTAGCTCCAGTGAGTTCATTGTAGTGGGTCTAGTGGACTTGGTCGGCCCTGTTGTAACTTCGTGGTGCAACTGTGCCCAGACAGAACAAGAGCTGAGCGTAACTTAGAGAGATTTTCCGTTGCATACATTGCGTGATACCTTCAATAAAGTTTCAAATTCGCTGCTAGCAACAACTCTTTTCACAAATGACACATCTTCCGCTCTTCCCTTTAGCCTAGGGCCAACATCTTCCAACGTTCGCATCAGTTCCTGTATATCTTCCGAATGAAAATGCTATGTAAGTTAAAAGAATTGGCTGCGAGACAAGGTACGAAGAAAGTACTTATCGTCTCGGTTCCCGCGTCGAAGGCCATCGCTCAGCTCAGAAGAATTCGTAGGTCTTGAGATACGCCCCCTCTACTGATGACGTCACTCAACTAGTTTACAAGAGCCCACAGGAAACGTTTATCCCGACTCGCAATCCTTCTTTGGGACGGATTTCTTTGAATCTGAAGTGAAGTGTCTAGGCTGGCTGGGAACAAAGAGGCCAACGAAGTAGAGGGTAAGAATTCTCATGTTTTGCCCAGCGCGTGAGGCGTCATCACTATTTGTTGAACCGCGGGGCTTATGTATGCGCGGGGTAAGTTGTCGATGGCCGTGGCAGACTATGACAGCGTGGATGTGCGTAACAAGTCATTAACTCAATAACCTAGTTAAGTATTCCCTATTGATAATTGTATTCCTCGTGTAATTTTATACCAAATTGATATGATCGATCATAGGTTGACTAGCTATAGTCTGGCGTAGCCGACCCTTTCCGCCATATTAACCGGTGCCGGTGACGTCAGTCACGGCGAGCATGGGTCTGGCTACGTCAGACTAAGGTTGACTACACCGTATTGATTATTGACCATGGACAATATTATGTGTTTCCATTAGCGCAGCGAACACAAGCGTATTCAGGGGAGGGGGGACCGGGTACAGCTGCACAGGACAAACTTTGTAGTTTGCGTGAAATCAGCATAGGTGTAGGAACCAGGGGGGCCCTGCCCCCGCACTTTTAGAGACCATGGAGCCAAATATATATCATACACGTGTCTAGCATATTGCTGTATTATGCTCCATCTAGAATCTCTGGCCCCCTCAATTATGTGAATGCTCCTACTCCCCTAATTAGTGGGGGCGTGTGCTGTTTTGCGTCATGTGCTGCACATCAGCTGTGTGTGTGCTGTGAGTGGTAATCTCTTCTCTTACCCCAGAGCCCCATCAGTTGAATAATGCAACCATGAACGACACTGAAGCCTTACATGCTCTGCTTCTAGAGGTGATCAGGACTTGATGTGTAGTGAGTGGTAGATGCCTTCAAGTGCACTTGTTTGTGTACTGTTTCCACAGAGGGAACAAGAACTGGAGGTGGCAGCTAAGGTGGGGCAGCTCCTCCTCCAACGCAATGAGCTGCTGGAAAGTGACTTAACAGCAGCTTTGGACCTGAAGGAGACTCTGGAATCTACAGCTGCTCAGCTCAAACATGAAGTGTCGAAGAAGGAGAATCTTCTGAGCATGTACATTCATGACCTGGTGGATGAGATGCCTCCTGAGCAGCTTTTAGAAGGGGAATTCCTACCAGAGTGGATTCAGATGCTGCGGGAGGAGTCTCGCTCGCTGAGATCTGACAACACTGAACTGCGGACTGAAGTTTGTCTATAACATCTACCAATGGTCCTTTGCATAGCCATCATGTTTTTGTTTCTTGGTAGACAGAGTATTTGCGTAGTCAGGCTGAGACTTTGGAGAGGAAAGAGCGAGACTTGGTTCAGCAGTGCATGAAGCAGCTTGGTGAGTGATTGTTTGCGTGTAGGGAGTGCTTGTTTGCATGTAGGGAGTGATTCTTTGCATGTAGGGAGTGATTGTTTGCATGTAGAGAGTGATTGTAGGGAGTACTTATGTTCCGTTAATCCCCACAGCTGAGGCAAATAGCCACCTGAAACGACTTCAAAGTGACTCAGGTTCATTATCAACAGAGAATAAAGATTTGCTGACAAAACTTAGTGATTTTAGTTGTAGAATAGAAGATCTTCAGCAAACACAGACACAGTTGTTTGCAGAAAATGAAGTCCTAAAAGAGAAACTTTCAGATGCACATGTTTCACATGCACAGTTAACAGCAGAAGTGACAGAACTCTCTGAAAAACATGAAGAGTGCTCCATGCTTTGGAAAGAAGCTCAGGAGGAGATTCAGACCTTGAAGGCACAGCAACCTTTTTCCTCTTCATTTGTTGACACAGACAGCAACTCATCCATCGCTGAGGCAACAACTGGGGTAGGTGCTTGTGTGATCTGTTACTGTGGTAACCGCTGGTATTTGTGCAATCTGTTGCCATGGTAATATCTGGGATAGGTGCTTCTGTGTGTGTGTGTGTATGTGGCCTCTTATCAAAATTTTCACAGGGTCTAAATTTCACTGGTTGTCTTACATACGAAAATAAAATTTATTATGGCTGCTATGTAAATATTCAAGCTACACACCTGTGGGCCATCAGCAGACCTGTAGGCCGTCAGCAGACCTGTGGGCCGTCAGCAGACCTGTGGGCCGTCAGCAGACCTGTGGGCCGTCAGCAGACCTGTGGGCCGTCAGCAGACCTGTAGGCCGTCAGCAGACCTGTAGGCCATCAGCAGACCTGTGGGCCGTCAGCAGACCTGTAGGCTGTCAGCAGACCTGTGGGCCGTCAGCAGACCTGTAGGCCGTCAGCAGACCTGTAGGCTGTCAGCAGACCTGTAGGCCATCAGCAGACCTGTAGGCTGTCAGCAGACCTGTAGGCTGTCAGCAGACCTGTAGGCCATCAGCAGACCTGTAGGCCGTCGGCAGACCTGTAGGCCGTCAGCAGACCTGTAGGCCGTCGGCAGACCTGTAGGCCGTCAGCAGACCTGCAGGCCGTCAGCAGACCTGTAGGCCGTCGGCAGACGTGGAAAAACGTGCTAGATGACTTGCCAACCTGTGCTCCTTGCTCACTAGTTAGCTGGCCGTACACCCCTGAGTCCACATCTTCATACTGGGATCTTGTTTCTCCACTGACAAGACTTCGATATTCGCTTGCCAAATGCCGGTGGTGGGATATCTGCAGAAAGAGGACCAGTAGGATCAGGAAATATGTCTTTTGACAGACACAATAGTGCCATAACGGTAGTTTTAGAAATCAAAAATAGCAACAAGAGCATAATGGCTATGAAGCCCATCAATGCAGGGTTCAATAAGACAAAATTACTTTGCGAGTACAAAATTTTCGTGGATCGGGAATGAACCATGAATATACCAAAAATTTATCTTGTGCAAAAATAGATACCCCTATGGTATACCACAACCATAATTCTTTGCCTTTGCTTGTTTGTTAGGAGTCTCTAGTTTGTGAAATAGAAGATGCCATTCGAAGAGAACTTGTTTCTTCAGAAAAACCCACTGCAAATGGTTATGTCAACCAGCATGCCAAAGTTGTCATGGAAACAGTGAAATCAACAATCCAGACTCAACAGAAGCGTGAAAAGCTGATTAAGGAGATCGAAGACCTTCTTGAATGTAGTGCTACTGCGGACTCTAAAGGGGTGCCCATGGAGTCTGCAGGTGTTAGCACTCATAGCACTCCAGTCAGCCAATTGGGTGAGCCTAGAACATCCTCTCCTGCTCCATCTGACACCTTTTCTGTCAGCAGTATGGGGGAGGAGTTGCGCAAGTATCGAGGACCATATATTGCTCCTGAGAAGCTTAAAATTGTCAAGCCACTAGAAGGTATGTGCTAGGACTTCATCACCTTAAGGTCCTTCCACTGGGGTGTACTGGGTCCACCCACTGGGGTGTACTGGGTCCACCCAGTAGAGTGCACTGGGTCCTCCCACTGGGGTGTACTGGGGTCCTCCCACTGGGGTGTACTGGGTCCACCCACTGGGGTGTACTGGGTCCTCCCAGTAGAGTGCACTGGGTCCTCCCACTGGGGTGTACTGGGTCCACCCACTGGGGTGTACTGGGTCCTCCCACTGGGGTGTACTGGGGTCCTTCCACTGGGGTGTACTGGGTCCACCCACTGGGGTGTACTGGGTCCTCCCAGTAGAGTGCACTGGGTCCTCCCACTGGGGTGTACTGGGGTCCTCCCACTGGGGTGTACTGGGTCCACCCAGTAGAGTGCACTGGGTCCTCCCACTGGGGTGTACTGGGGTCCTCCCACTGGGGTGTACTGGGTCCACCCACTGGGGTGTACTGGGTCCTCCCAGTAGAGTGCACTGGGTCCTCCCACTGGGGTGTACTGGGTCCACCCACTGGGGTGTACTGGGTCCACCCAGTAGAGTGCACTGGGTCCTCCCACTGGGGTGTACTGGGGTCCTTCCACTGGGGTGTACTGGGTCCACCCACTGGGGTGTACTGGGTCCACCCAGTAGAGTGCACTGGGTCCTCCCACTGGGGTGTACTGGGGTCCTTCCACTGGGGTGTACTGGGTCCACCCACTGGGGTGTACTGGGTCCACCCAGTAGAGTGCACTGGGTCCTCCCACTGGGGTGTACTGGGGTCCTTCCACTGGGGTGTACTGGGTCCACCCAGTAGAGTGCACTGGGTCCTCCCACTGGGGTGTACTGGGGTCCTCCCACTGGGGTGTACTGGGGTCCTCCCACTGGGGTGTACTGGGGTCCTCCCACTGGGGTGTACTGGGGAATCCCTGAGGAATTTTCACACTGCTCCCACTCCACCCAATTTTTCTATGTTCTATGTCTGTCAATATTGATCTGTGTCCTTCAAGTCCTATAGCTGTCTAATCCCACACCTGTCTAGACCTATACCCACCAGGCTCCACACCTCTCTAGACCTATACCCACCGGGCTAGGCTCCACACCTGTCTAGACCTATGATTACCAAGCTCCACACCTGTCTAGCCAGGTAACCCTGTCTAGACCTATGCCCAACAGGCTCCATACCTGTCTAGACTTATGCCCACCAGGCTCTACACCTGTCTAGACCTATGCCCACCAGGCTCCATACCTGTCTAGACCTATGCCCACCAGGCTCCACACCTGTCTAGACCTATACCCACCAGGCTCTACACCTGTCTAGACCTGTGCCTGTCTATCCCTGTCTGTCCAGCCCTCTAGCTATGTATCCTCATTTGACAAACTCCCGGCATTGTTTCTTTGGGAACTACAGTCATCCCCTTCTCAACTTTGAATTGTTTTTACGCAAGCTTAGAATGCACTAGATATTAGATCCTCTCGCTATATTGAGCGCAATTGAACTGAACCACACCCACTCTTTGGTACAGCGCTACATTGTCCTGAAGTGCTATAATATGTGCTGGTTGTAGGGTTAGTACATTAGGGATATAGGAGTGCTCGCAAGAGTAGTGGGATGAAAGATCCTGGATGGTACATGCAGCAGTATTACATTTGACCCCTACCCTCAAAATGTGAGTTGCCATCCCCTGCCCCTGTTTTGTGTTAGCACACTGTTTCACTGCTTAGGTTCACTGACTCTGTTGAAATGGAAGCTGTTGGCTACACCACATTTGGGAGGAGCCACTAGTTTTTTCAGCCCTGCGTCTCGTCCTGGTATACATGTCAAGGGGACTGGAGAGATGGACACATCACAGAGTTCCAACAACTCTGCCAGAAAAGATGGTTTTCCTTCTTCATTAAATTCCTCAAGAAATCTTTCAGAGGCAGACCCTAGAGAGTCAACCCCTATCCAAAGTCCTAACAGTGTATTGTCAACGTCTTCTATGAGCCAAGGGCTGGCTGGCTTGCTGGCTACTGAGGAACGGAGAGGAACAATTGTGCACTCTCCATCAGTCAAACGTGCAAGCCCTCGTGTTAACACAGGATCTGGTCTAGCCTCCTTGTTGGATGACTATGTGGACTAAATATGTATATATGTGCATGTGTGTGCTTTTGACATATTCAGTCACAACTGTCTTGGATTCCTCTACCACAGCACAGCATGTGATGTGGGTTATTAGCTCATATTTATTTCAATTCCAAATTTGAAATCAATGGAAATGCTTCCTAGAATCGCACTATGATTTACTGTATGACCTCTTGCAAGGAGAGCTTTCGAAGCTCACTTTTCATGCAATATTATAATTTGTTTCAAGACGCATTAATTTTCAAGTTTATGTTCTCAACTCTCCTATTCCAATGTACTGTCCATTCTCCTATTCCAATGTACTGCCCACTCTCCTATTCCAATGTACTGCCCACTCTCCTATTTCAATGTACTGCCCACTCTCCTATTCCAAATGCAATGTACTGTCCACTCTCCTATTCCAATGTACTGTCCATTTTCCATTCCAATATTTTTCCTTACATAATTACTGAGCGGCTATACACACACACACACACATGCACACACACACACACACAAATGCACACACAAAAACAAACACATGTACGCAAACACACATGCACATGTACACAAACACACACACACAAACACACAACATACACATACATGCAAACACACATGCACATGCACACAAACACACACACACACACACAAACACAAACACACAACATACACATACAAACACACAAACACACAAATACACGCACACACACACACAACACGCACACACACGCACACACAAACACACATAAACACACACAAACACACAAACACGCACACACACACACACAAACGCACACAACACGCACACACACAAACACAAACACACACAAACACACACACACAAACACACACACAACACACACACACACACACGCACAAAAACACAAAAACACAAACTTTTTTTACATTATCTTATTCAAATTAGACAAAATATGTGTACATATTGTTCACAGCGAAAGTCCTCCTTCTGTGACAGATAGTGGAATGCTGTCACATACCTTGCTCACATGATGGTGACTGGATCGGGCTCCACAAAGGCACACAATTGCCGATCTCATGAAAGAGAAACTGATTTGGCATCTGATCAACCCCATCGTTGTGTTATATTTCGCCTGTCGCTTGTCGCTTGGCATCTGATCAATCCCATCATTGTGTTATATTTCGCTTGTTTGCCAGGAGAGAGGCCAATCTAGCAAAGAAAGTCTGTGCAAGCCTTCCCATGCCCCCACACAAACACACACACACACAAACACACACACACACAAACACACACACACAACACATACACACACACACAAACACTCACACACATACCACACTTTTTTTCACACACACACACACACACACACACACATGTAAGACTTGTTCCGAGCTACTAAGCGTGCTCCATGCAAAACGTGCACCTAGCTCCGCTCCAACGCGATCAACAACAAAATATCTATAGCCTAGAACAGTCGAACTTGGTCGACGCTAAACTGGACACCTACACTCATCAGATTCACCAAGAATAATTTATTACACGTGGCACTCCACATGTCCATCCAGCACAATACAAAAACATCATTGTTCTCAGAGTTCAGCGCTAATCGCCAACCACTTGTTCACACTCAATATACCTATTGCACATCAAAGCACATATAGACATCTACTACTGAGTTACATACTAACACTTATAACAGTTAGAGAATAGTTAAGTCCACAACAGAGGCTGAAGGTACATTCACACACACACACACACACACACACACACACACACACACACACACACACACACACACACACCGTGACAGTGACACGCACATCCAACCCATTGCCACCACCCCACTATGTCACCACTGACCATGAATTTCATTATAACAAACATCAGTAACTATAATAATCAAAAAAGTGTTGTTTTGGTACCACAATTGCCTCCCTTGAAATACTAAGCTTAAGTTTTGATTGTATCATCAGGGATAGTACGATTTATTAACAATAAATTTAGTATGGCAAGCATAATAACCAATCGATCATTTCACATTGATTGCTTTCATTACTGTACATAAAGGGGTAGCCCCTATTTAAGGGGTAACCATTGAATTCTATTAAGGGGTAGCCCCTCTATTAAGGGGTAGCCCTTCTTCTACACTGAACATTTATGCTTGCATACAAAGCACACCAAAAAACGAATTTCAGCCAATCAGAATGGCTAATGCAAATATGGAAGTATGGTTTCGATATCAAAGCTGTTTTCCTCACCATTTTCCTTTGTGAGTAGTTGTCGTGTTGGTTGTTGGCTCCAATAGCGCTGAATTCAGAAAAGGGGTAACTCTGAACCCGGGTGATCAAACGAATCAGGCTACTACCTTGCGCCCATGCTGGCGGGATCTAGGAAGCCCGTAGTAGTCTCCCTTAAGGGGTCCTGGAGTAAGTCTTTGGTGCGGGGCGTTAAGAGTCAGCCACATGGCACTACTGACCAACCTTTTGTCGGCGTATGATCGGAGCTTGCAGATTGGGTATATGGTCCTTGCTTCATAGTAGTGCTATGGCCGTTGGTCCGGATAGTCAACCTGATCCTCATATCCCTCAATTTGAGTGCTTTGTAGACACCAGTTGACACTCCAGAAGCTTAAGGAACGACAGTGCAAAAGGTTCCCTTTGATGTCGTAACTTTGACTTTAACAGGGGGGTTGCCATGACTGTTGAAGATCTCCTTATTTGCGTGCATTTAGACCAGACATCTTTTGACATTCAAAGTCTAATGCATGAGCACGTGATTCGGAAGCACGTGATGTATGTAACAGTCATGACACATCACAGGTCAATGCAGAAAAATTTAAAGATTCTAGATACAAGTTCTCTCTGTTTAGTTTACAATAGAATACAGTCCACACAATGATTTAGGACATATTTAAAACATTAACAAACAATGTTCTTCCAATAACAATATTTACTATGTAATCATGCTGAAGACACATTCTATGATGGACCCTGAAGGAGAAGGGTAAGAGCATTAAGAGGTAGATTCAAACACACTTTAAGAACAGTAGCTCACCCCTACGTCAATGTCCTTAGATGTTACTTCTTTAGGTACTCCTGAACTGCCGCCGTAGCCACCCTTTGACTCCATCGGATTTTGTATTGAAATTAGTAATGTAAATAACAACAAAACTAAAAGATATGCAAGATATTTTATACACGTCATGCACACATTGTGAATGCATAAACAAAGAGACTCACATTACAAGACTACACAGCCATCAACAGACCACTATCCAGACAATAATACACAGAAAATACAACAAAATGGATAGCAATATTATGTCATTAGATGTGCTAACCTTCGCCATGAAACCCACTACACACCAGCAAAGTTGCTGCTCAACACAATATTTGTGACACTACATTTAGAGGATTTCACCTATAATAATAATAATATATAATAATTTCTTATTTTAACTGGGTGGCCATTAGCCAGAGGCTACTACTAAGGCCCCCAGTATCCCACACACTCGCTCACACACACAATCAAATTAAATCAAATTCAAATAATTGTTTGGTGGCTGCAGTAGGTCATCTTCTCAGCTGTCCCCTGTTCATAATTTCCATGGGAAGAGGCATGCTATTGTACAAAAATGGCTACCAGCAGACGTTCAACAGCACCTTGCAGGACAGACACTGGAATTCTAAAGCCCCATACAAAGGGTCTTTGACTAACTTCCAAGAGGTGATAAGAGTAGAGAGAACACATCACTCAATGTATGGAGAGAACACACCACTCAATGTAGAGAGAACACAGTGACACTACTAAATATAGAGGGAGAACACACCGCTCAATCTACAGAGAACATACACTCAATGTACAGTGAACACATCACTCAGTGTGGGGAGAACACACAATTTAGTGTGTAGAGGACACATCACTCAATGTACAGTGAACACACCACTCAATGTGGAAAAAACACACCATTCAATGTAGAGAGGATACACACTCAATGTAGAGAGAACACACCACTCAGTGTGGAGAGAACACACCACTCAGTGTACAGAGAACACACCACTCAATGTGGAGAAAACACACCACTCAATGTAGAGAACATACCACTCAATGCAGAGAGAAAACATCACTCAATATAGAGAGGACACACACTCAATGTAGAGAGAACATACCACTCAATGTGGAGAGAAAACATCACTCAATGTAGAGAGGACACACCACTCAATGTGGAGAGAACATACCACTCAATGTGGAAAGAACACACCACTCAATGTAGAGAGAACACGGCCACTCAATGTGGAGTGAATACACACTCAATGTGGAGAGAACACATCCCTCAATGTACAGAGAACGCCACTCAATGTAGAGAGAACACCACTCAATGTAGAGAGAACACACACATGGAGAGAACACACACTCAATGTATAGAGAACACACACATGGAGAGAACACACACTCAATGGGGTTAGACACACTAGTCTAAAGCTGCATGTGTATGCCCAGCAGTAAACTACTGCATTGTCTCACGTCTGCTGATCCAAAGTCACTTGATCCAATGTGCCCTGTGTGCTATAGAGGCAAGAATAAGTGAAAGTTTGTGAAAAGTCAAACAGTAGAGATCACTGCCAAAAAGTCTCAAGAGCTAACTTGACAATTTGAAGGTAATCCAATCATATGCTTGCCAACTATCGTTCTTCTAGGCTGTGGAGAACACAAAACAAAATACATTGTTGCTTAAATAGTAGATCCTAGAGGCATCACATTGCCCACTTTATGCCATAAGAGTATCTATGCTGTAAATTTTGTTAACTGTGTTTTAGTTTCTTAGCCATTCTTGCCTGACTGTGACACACCCTGCAAGGAGTCTGAGCATCAAGATGGTATAATCTTTCGCCAGTACTGCATCGACAGGGCGTAGACATGTCTTCCTGTACGCTAAGGGGTAGCCCCTCCATTTCACCAATTAATTAGATTGGCACACAAAGCGCGCCAAAACAAGACAACAGCCAATCAGAATGCTCAACATTAAACGGAAGTAGAACTTTAGTATAAAAGCTGCTGTCCTCGCCATTTTCCTTTGTGAGTAGTTGTTGTGTTGGTTGCAGGCTCCAATAGCGCTGAATTCAGAAAAGGGGTAACTCCGAATCCGGGTGACCAAACCGACCAGGCTACTACCTTGCGCCCATGCTGGCGGGATCTAGGAAGCCCGTAGTAGTCTCCCTTAAGGGGTCCTGGAGTAAGTCTTCGGTGTGGGGCGTTAAGGGTCAGCCGCATGGCGCTACTCACCAACCTTTTGTCGGTGTACGGTCGGAGCTTGCAGATTGGGTACGGTCCTTGCTCCTTAAAGACGCGGGAGTTGTGAGTTTGAGTTCGCCCTTGCAGTGTTGCTTGCCACATGGTCCTTTGGAGGCAGGTCCGCTTCATTGGAAGTGGGAAGGGCCTGTAAGTTACCGTTCTCTTCTCCATCTCTTTGCTGTCTAGTACCCAGCGGTGTGATGTAAGGCCCGTGAGACTTGCAGATCATCGCCCGGTTACACGTATCGTATGTGTGCCGGTGTACGGTGTCAGTCGATGTACGGTGTCAGTCGGTGTGCGGTCGGAGCTTGTGATTGGGTGCGTCCTTGCTCCTAGCAGACATTTTGGTGGGTGTCTGAAAGTCCCAGCGGTGACGTGTCATCGCACGGCTACACTTTGTGTGCCACAGTCGTTGTACGGGTCGATGTACGGTCGGAGCTTGTGATTGGGTGCGTCCTTGCTCCTAGCAGACATTTTGGTGGGTGTCTGAAAGTACCCAGCGGTGACGTGTCATCGCACGGCTACACTTTGTGTGCCACAGTCGTTAATTGTACGGGTCGGTGTACGGTCGGAGCTTGCGATCGGGTACGTCCTTGCTCCTAGCAGACATTTGCGAGGCGGTGTCTGAAAGTACCTGTAGTTCTAACCAGCGCCTGTCACAAGTGTCTGCCTGAAGATTCCAGGGTAGTCTTGTGGACGATGTGCGACCTGTCTAATTGTGTTCTGGGAGAGGAACTGGTGTTGCAGCTGTTTCAGCAATTTTTGTTGGTAAGTATTCAGTTGCTGATCCGTTTATGTGTACGTTATATCTATAAGAATGAGAATGCCTGGTCTTCGTAATTTTGTCAATTACATATTATATGTACGTAGTACAATACAATTTATAATAATTGTCTACTGAAGACATAAGATTGCTGTAATTGCTGTGCACTTTCTTGGGTCGTGTCCCTTTGTTTGTTTATTTCAGTATCTTTAGGAATCATTCATTTCTTCATTGGATTCATCCATTAAGTCTTGTGTGTGCCTTAGCTGGTGGTGTAGCCGTTTGAAATGCCAAAACTTAGTAGTAACCTGAAACTTGAATTTCAATTTTGTCATTTTTATAGAACCTGTGGCGGCAGCATGGTGGTGCTCGCTTTGTGGGGTAACTGTGCAGTTTCAGGAGCTCAACACCAGTGGATAGGCATCCGTGGTACTCGATGTGTAGGACGTAATGGTTCCACTACCCTGAAATCCTGCCTGCTCGAGTAGCCTTTCCAATTAGCCACTGGACTGATTGATGTTGTCCATCTCCTCCATGTTGCTGGACCTGTCCTACCAAGACGACCTGAATCTGGTGCATTGTGGTGCTTGGACTAGTCTGAGTAGTGTCAGTGTTCAGGTGTCCAGCAGCTGATTGGCGCCCGTGGTACTCGTTGTGTAGGATGTAATGGTTCCACAACCCTGAAGTCTTGCCCGCTCGAGTAGCCAGTCCACCCTGTCCATCAATTGATCTGTTCAAAGTGGCACCTCCCAGTGATGTCTAGTCCAGATCCCCTTCTGATGATTCCACAGATGCAACTGGTCTGATGGTAGACTTGTCACAGCCTGGCTTTTGGGGCATGATGTACCTCCCCGTCCTCGTCGGATGCCCTGGGCACACGAGTTAGTCGTGTGGCAAAGAGAGGTACGAGAATGACTGCTATTTATAGCTCTACTGCATGTTGACAATTACATAGCTAGCATTTAATTTTACATATTATAACACTATTTGGTTGGTTCTCTAATACTGTTTTGTGTTTTATATATTCACAAACTCTATACTTGTTAGGTTTGACCGTATATATGCTAGGATATTATGCATTTGATTGATATACTCAGTTGTTAAATTGAAATATATTTCGCTAATATTCAGACTGAGATTGATTGCATGGTATTTACAATGGGTAGTTCCCATGTACAGTAGTTGGTTCACTTGTTCAGTAGCTGGTTGGTGCACCACACCCAAAACAATGCTAGGACTCCACATGGGGCCAGTGCAGCAATACGTGACGAACTCTGCAAGATAACTTTTATTTTTGTTAAGTACGTCCATTACAGGCTTACTGCATATTCTCTAAATCAATTTGTCACACCAAGTTTCACAAAAATTTCCTTTGACAAGAAGTATAGAATTTATGTAGTTCCAGAACCTATATATACCTTTGAGAATGGCTGATGAAACTTTGGAGTCAATTAATGAACGAATACTTAGGCTATTACAAACATATACATGGTTATAATAATCTCAAGGGTAGTGAAAGGAACATTAAACTGCAGCTCTCTGGGTACATGATAGTTTGCAAGTTTTGAGGGGTAGCTCATCACATTGTTATGCCTAGCTGCCATTTTGTCAGTCACACTCAACAGTATGCCTACCCCAACAGAACAAAAACAGCAAATAATTATCTATTGGTAAATTATTATAATTGTCAAGTTACAAGAGTAAAATGAAATGTTTTAGCAAAAATATGCATCATTATGACCATGTAGTTACTTCTGTACGTGTAGTGATCTCCTAGCTATAAGTCTGGGTGTGTATCTGTGTGTTGTTCTGATGTTCTTCTGTGCTAGTTGTGGTGCTTGCTGTGTGTGCAGTGGGTAGTGGGGATGGTACATGTGTGTCTGGTTGTGCAGCATGGCGTGGGTACTGTAGAATATGTGGTGTGTACTAATGTATTGTGTGTGGAGTGTAAAATGGTGTAGGGTATGGAGCATATTGTGGCATAGGTGGAGAGTGTGTCATGAATGATATGTGGCTGTGCATGGTGCATGTGGAGGTGCTGATGACTGAGGGATTGTGGCTGGCGTCTGGGGTGATGTGCTGGGGATCGCAGGAGTTGTGGCTGTCTTGTTGCTAGACACTGAGTGACTATCCTCCTGCCTTTGTGCACTTTCCACCTAAAAGGGTAGTATTCAGTTGTATATATAGGCTTTACCATACACAAGCTTACTATGTGCTTTAGCTCCTTTCTGTTGAGGTGCGGAAAGTTACATCTGTGCTTCTTCTTACACCCATTTGTGATGTTAAAGAATTTACACAATTTAGTGTTAGTAGACTTTTCTATCGGAAAGGGCCAAGCATCATAAATGTACATACATAATACCAGAACATTTGAAATGCAAGGTGTACTTACTGTGCTGTTTAGGCTTGCTAGCTTTGTCAAAATAATTATTGACAAACTGAAAACCCTTGTCAGACATCCTTAAGACTACAATACACTGAATGCTATAGCCATTTAGCTGTCCAGCTTTAAATATGTGCATGGATTGCATGGCTGGGGGTTCAGTGGAGGTATGATTTTGATGAATTGTTTACCATCTGTTTAGGCTAGGCAATGCTATAAGAGCTTGGGACTATAAGGTGCTTATGAGAAATTATTTGTGCAGGAACTCTGCAACTGCCATGTTACTTTGATAAGGGGCAAGGAGAAAGGGCGGAAACAGCGGAAATGGCAAAATGGCTGAAACAGTGGAAATGCTCTCAGTAAGCATTTGCCATATATTGTTTGACCCCACCCACATGCCCACATGTATCTACACACTACACAGTCTCACCTGGTGATTGTCACTGTAAATAGTTTAGGTGAAAGTGATGTATACACAATTGGCCAAAAGAAGACATTGTACTGTAGCGAAGCGTATTGTAGGGTATATACGTATTGTCAACATAAACATTTTACAGTTAATTGTATTTAATGCAAACATATGCAAAATATGAGCCATTTGTACACTTGCACACCCACCCACACCCACACAACACACAACACATGCACACATGCACAAACACACCCACCCACACACACACACACACACACACACACACACATGGCTTCCTGCATCAAATAAAACACTTCCTGTGAAAAATTTTTTCAAGTTCTGATGTGGCCACAAGGCTTCCTGCATCAAGGTGAATACTTGCTGTGGAAAAGATTTCAATTTGTGATTTGACCATATCACTTCACACATCAAAGGAACAACTTCCTGTGATAAAAATTTCAATTTCTGACATGGAAAATAGCTTCGTGCATAAAAAAACTTCCTGTCAAAAAATTTCAATTTCCCACTTAACAACATGGCTTCCCGCATCAGAGGGAACACTTCCTGTGATAAAAATTTCACTATCCTACACCACCACATGGATTCCTGCTTCAAAGGAAACACTTCCTGTGTTAAAAATTTGACTTCCCACACCACCACATGGCTTCCCACATCAAAGTAAACACTTCCTGTGGTGACCATTTCAATTTCCCACTCCTCCGCATGGTTTCCCGCAAGAAAGGAAACACTTCCTTGGTGAAAGTATCAATTTCCCACACCTCCATGTAGCTTCCCACATCAAAGTAAACACTTCCTGTGGTGAACATTTAAATTTTCAACGCCTCCAGATGAATTCCCGCATCGAAAGGAACACTTCCTGCATTGAAATTTCAATTTTCCACACCACCACATGGCTTCCCGCATTAAAGAGAAGACTTCCTGAGGTGAAAATTTACTTCCCCACTCTACCACATGGCTTCCCGCATTAAAGAGAATACTTTCTGCGATGAAAATTTACATTTCCCACGTCATCACATGACTTCCTGCATCAAAGGGAAATCATCCTGAGGTAAAATTTACTTCCCCACTACACTACATTGCTCCCGCATCAAAATGAACACTCTGTGGTAAAAAATTACATTTCCCACACCACCACATGGCTTCCCGCATCAAAGGGAAGTCATCCTTAGGTGAAAATTTACATTTCCCACGCCACCACATGGCTTCCCGCATCAAAGGGAAAACATCCTGAGGTGAAAATTTACATTTCCCACACCACCACATGGCTTCACGTGACAAAAAGAACACTTTCTGTGGTGAAAATTTACATTTCCCACGTCACCACATGGCTTCCCGCATCAAAGGGAAATCATCCTGAGGTTAAAATTTACATTTCCCACACCACCACATGGCTTCACGTGACAAAAAGAACACTTTCTGTGGTGAAAATTTACATTTCCCACGTCACCACATGGCTTCCCGCATCAAAGGGAAATCATCCTGAGGTTAAAATTTACATTTCCCACGCCACCACATGGCTTCCCGCATCAAAGGGAACACATCCTGAGGTGAAAATTTACATTTACCATGCCACCACATGGCTTCCCGCAACCAAGGGAAAACATTCTGAGGTTAAAATTTACATTTCCCATGTCACCACATGGCTTCCCGCATCAAAGAGAAAACATCCTGAGGTGAAAATTTACATTTACCATGCCACCACATGGCTTCCCGCAACCAAGGGAAAACATTCTGAGGTTAAAATTTACATTTCACATGTCACCACATGGCTTCCCGCATCAAAGAGAAGTCATCCTGAGGTGAAAATTTACAGTTCCCACGCCACCACATGGCTTCCCGCATCAAAGGGAAATCATCCTGAGGTGAAAATTTACATTTCCCACGCCACCACATTGCTTCCCGCATCAAAGGGAACACATCCTGAGGTGAAAATTTACATTTACCATGCCACCACATGGCTTCCCGCAACCAAGGGAAAACATTCTGAGGTTAAAATTTACATTTCCCATGTCACCACATGGCTTCCCGCATCAAAGACAAAACATCCTGAGGTGAAAATTTACATTTACCATGCCACCACATGGCTTCCCGCAACCAAGAGAAAACATTCTGAGGTTAAAATTTACATTTCACATGTCACCACATGGCTTCCCGCATCAAAGAAAACCCTTTCTGTGGTGAAAATTTGCATTTCTATCGTCACCACATCGTATTTGTGTATTGTTGGATATGCTAGTGCTACTACCAATGTTTGGTACTATCACCACGCACATTCCCAGTGGACACACATGAAGTTTCTGAAGTGCTTTGGGCGTATTTGTGTAGTGTTGGATACACTGGTGCTAATACAAATATTTGGCACTAGCACCACGCACATTCCTAGTGGACACACATGAAGATTGTGGAGTGCTGTGGGCCTATTAGTGTAGTGTTGGATATGCTGGTGCTAATACCAATCTATGGCACTAGCACCACGCACATTCCCTGTGGACAATCATGAAGTTTCTGAAGTACTGTGGGCGTATTTGTATAGTGTTGGATATGCTTGTGCTAATACCAATATTTGGATCTAGCACCACGCACATTCCCAGTGGACAATCATGAAGTTTCTGAAGTACTGTGGGCGTATTTGTATAGTGTTGGATATGCTGGTGCTAATACCAATATTTGGAACTAGCACCACGCACATTCCCAGTGGACACACATGAAGCTTCTGAAGTGCTGTGGGCGTATTTGTTTAGTGTTGTATATGCTTGTGCTAATACCAATATTTGGCACTAACACCACGCGCATTCCCACACGTGAGGTTTCTGAAGTTTTGCATTCATTTCTGTGTACCACGCACATTCCCAGTGGACACACATGAAGTTTCTGAAGTGCTGTGGGCGTATTTGTTTAGTGTTGGATATGCTGGTGCTAATACCAATATTTGGAACTAACACCACGCGCATTCCCACACGTGAGGTTTCTGAAGTTTTGCATTCATTTCTGTGTAATTTCAAATATGCTGGTGTTAAGACCACGCACATTCTCAGTGGACACACCTGAAGTTTCTGAAGTGCTGTGAGCGTATTTGTGTAGTTTTGGATATGCTGGTGCTAATACCAATATTATTCACTAGCACCACGCACATTCCCAGTGGACAATGATGAAGTTTCTGAAGTGCTGTGGGCGCATTTGTATAGTGTTGGATATGCTTGTGCTAATACCAATATTTGGCACTAGCACCACGCACATTCCCAGTGGACACACATGAAGTTTCTGAAGTGCTGTGGGCGCATTTGTTTAGTGTTGGATATGCTGGTGCTAATACCTATATTTGGCACTAACACCACGCACATTCCCAGTGGACACACATGAAGTTTCTGAAGCGCTGTGAGCGTATTTGTGTAGTTTTGGATATGCTGGTGCTAATACCAATATTTGGTACTAACACCACGCACATTCCCAGTGGACACACATGAAGTTTCTGAAGTGCTATGGGCGTATTTTTGTAGTGTTGGATATGCTGGTGCTAATACCAATATTATTCACTAGAACAACGCACATTCCCAGTGGACAATCATGAAGTTTCTGAAGTACTGTGGGCGAATTTGTTTAGTGTTAGATATGCTAGTACTAATACCAATATTTGATACTAGCACCACGCACATTCCCAGTGGACACACATGAAGTTTCTGAAGTGCTGCGGGCGTCTTTTTGTAGTGTTGGATATGCTGGTGTTAATACAAATATTTGGTACTAGCACCACGCACATTCCCAGTGGGTACACATGAAGTTTCTGAAGTACTGTGGGCGTATTTGTGTACTGTTGGATACACTGGTGCTAATACCAATATTTTACACTAGCACCACGCACATTCTCAGTGGACACAGATGAAGTTTCTGAAGTGCTGTGGGCAAATTTGTGTAATGTTGGATACACTGGTGCTAATACCAATATTTGGCACTAGCACCACGTGCATTCCCACACGTGAAGTTTCTGAAGTTTTGCATTCATATCTGTGTAATTTAAAATATGCTGGTGTTAAGACCAATATTTGGGACATGGTTACCTTAAAGAACCCTAACCCTAAGACCTACGTACATTACCAGTTGATGTACATCAAGTTTCTTTTTTGCCGAGGGAAAAATAGTGTATTACTGGAATTGGTGGTTCTAAGACAAATATTTTGCACAAACACCACACACATTCCCAGCTGACACATGAAGATTCTTAAGTGCTGTGGGCGTATTTGTGTAGTGTTGGATATGCTGGTGCTAACACCAATATTTGGCACTAGCACCACGCACATTCCTAGTGGACACACATAAAGATTCTGAAGTGCTGTGGGCGTATTTGTGTAGTGTTGGATATGCTGGTGCTAATACCAATATTTGGCACTAGCACCACGCACATTCCCAGTGGACACACATGAAGATTCTGAAGTGCTGTGGGCGTATTTGTGTAGTGTTGGATATGCTGGTGCTAATACCAATATTTGGCACTAGCACCACGCACATTCCCAGTGGACACACATGAAGTTTCTGAAGTGCTGTGGGCGTATTTGTGTAGTGTTGGATAAGCTGGTGCTAATACCTATATTCGTCACTAGCACCACGCACATTCCCAGTGGACACACATGAAGTTTCTGAAGTGCTGTGGGTGCATTTGTGTAGTGTTGGATATGCTGGTGCTAATACCAAAATTTGGCACTAGCACCACGCACATTCCCAGTGGACACACATGAAGTTTCTGAAGTGCTGTGGGCGCATTTGTGTAGTGTTGGATATGCCGGTGCTAATACCAATATTTGGCACTAGCACCACGCACATTCCCAGTGGACACACATGAAGTTTCTTAACTGCTATGGGCGTATTTTTGTAGTGTTGGATATGCTGGTGCTAATACCAATATTTGGCACTAGCACCACGCACATTCCCAGTGGACACACATGAAGTTTCTGAAGTGCTGTGGGCGTATTTGTGTAGTGTTGGATATGCTGGTGCTAATACCAATATTTGGCACTAGCACCACGCACATTCCCAGTGGACACACATGAAGTTTCTGAAGTGCTGTGGGCGTATTTGTGTAGTGTTGGATATGCTGGTGCTAATACCAATATTTGGCACTAGCACCACATACATTCCCAGTGGACACACATGAAGTTTCTGAAGTGCTGTGGGCGCATTTGTGTAGTGTTGGATATGCTGGTGCTAATACCAATATTTGGCACTAGCACCACGCACATTCCCAGTGGACACACATGAAGTTTCTTATATGCTGTGGGCGTATTTGTGTAGCGTTGGATATGCTGGTGCTAATACCAATATTTGGCACTAGCACCACGCACATTCCCAGTGGACACACATGAAGTTTCTTATATGCTGTGGGCGTATTTGTGTAGTGTTGGATATGCTGGTGCTAATACCAATATTTGGTACTATCACTACGCACATTCCCAGTGGACACACATGAAGTTTCTGAAGTGCTGTGGGCGTATTTGTGTAGTGTTGGATATGCTGGTGCTAAATCCAATAATTGGCACTAACACCACGCACATTCCTAGTGGACACACATAAAGATTCTGAAGTGCTGTGGGCGTATTTGTGTAGTGTTGGATAAGCTGGTGCTAATACCTATATTCGTCACTAGCACCACGCACATTCCCAGTGGACACACATGAAGTTTCTGAAGTGCTGTGGGTGCAATTGTGTAGTGTTGGATATGCTGGTGCTAATACCAAAATTTGGCACTAGCACCACGCACATTCCCAGTGGACACACATGAAGTTTCTGAAGTGCTGTGGGCGCATTTATGTAGTGTTGGATATGCCGGTGCTAATACCAATATTTGGCACTAGCACCACGCACATTCCCAGTGGACACACATGAAGTTTCTGAAGTGCTGTGGGCGTATTTGTGTAGTGTTGGATATGCTGGTGCTAATACAAATATTTGGAACTAACACCACGCACATTCCCAGTTGACACACATTAAGATTGTGGAGTGCTGTGGGCGTATTAGTGTAGTGTTGGATATGCTGGTGCTAATACCAATATTTGGCACTAGCACCACGCACATTCCCAGTGGACACACATGAAGTTTCTGAAGTGCTGTGGGCGTATTTGTGTAGTGTTGGATATGCTGGTGCTAATACCAATATTTGGCACTAGCACCACGCACATTCCCAGTGGACACACATGAAGTTTCTGAAGTGCTGTGGGCGTATTTGTGTAGTGTTGGATATGCTGGTGCTAATACCAATATTTGGCACTAGCACCACGCACATTCCCAGTGGACACACATGAAGTTTCTGAAGTGCTGTGGGCGTATTTGTGTAGTGTTGGATATGCTGGTGCTAATACCAATATTTGGCACTAGCACCACATACATTCCCAGTGGACACACATGAAGTTTCTGAAGTGCTGTGGGCGCATTTGTGTAGTGTTGGATATGCTGGTGCTAATACCAATATTTGGCACTAGCACCACGCACATTCCCAGTGGACACACATGAAGTTTCTTATATGCTGTGGGCGTATTTGTGTAGTGTTGGATATGCTGGTTCTAATACCAATATTTGGCACTAGCACAACGCACATTCCCATTGGACAAACATGAAGTTTCTTATATGCTGTGGGCGTATTTGTGTAGTGTTGGATATGCTGGTGCTAATACCAATATTTGGCACTAGCACCACGCACATTAAAAGTGGACACACATGAAGGTTCTTAACTGCTGTGGGCGTATTTGTGTAGTGTTGGATATGCTGGTGCTAATACCAATATTTGGCACTAGCACCACGCACATTCCCAGTGGACACACATGAAGATTCTTAATTGCTGAGGGCGTATTTGTGTAGTGTTGGATATGCTGGTGCTAATACCAATATTTGGCACTAGCACCACGCACATTCCCAGTGGACACACATGAAGTTTCTGAAGTGCTGTGGGCGTATTTGAGTAGTGTTGGATATGCTGGTGCTAATACCAAAATTTGGCACTAGCACCACGCACATTCCCAGTGGACACACATGAAGTTTCTGAAGTGCTGTGGGCGCATTTGTGTAGTGTTGGATATGCCGGTGCTAATACCAATATTTGGCACTAGCACCACGCAC
>CAUJGJ010000242.1:4093490-4125490 GCA_963170055.1 Halisarca cf. caerulea | reverse complement strand
TCCTCTGGGAATGTGCGTGGTGCTAGTGCCTAACATTGGTATTAGCACCAGAATATCCAATACTACACACATACGCCCACAGCTCTTCAGAAACTTCATGTGTGTCCACCGGGAATGTGCGTGGTGCTAGTGCCAAATATTGGTATTAGCACCAGCATATAGAACACTACTCATATACGTCACAGCACTTGAGAAACTTCATGTGTGTCCACTGGGAATGTGCGTGGTGCTAGTGCCAAATATTGGTATTAGAACCAGCATATTCAACACTACACAAATACTCTCACAGCACTTCCGAAACTTCATGTGTGTCCACTGGGAATGTGTGTGGTGCTAGTGCCAAATATTGGTATTAGCACCAGCATATCCAACACTACACAAATACGCCCACAGATCTTCAGAAACATCATGTGTGTCCACTGGGAATGTGCGTGGTGCTTGTGCTAAATATTGGTATTAGCACCAGCATATCCAACACTACACATATACGTCACAGCACTTTAGAAACTTCATGTGTGCTCGTTCCCCCAATTCAAAATATCTTCCTACGCCTATGAATTATTTTGACAAAGCTAGGAAGCCTAAACAGCAAAGTAAGTACACCTCGCATTTCAAATGTTCTGGTATTATGTATGTACATTTATGATGTTTGGCCCTTTCCGATAGAAAAGTCTACTAACACTAAATTGTGTAAATTCTTTAACATCACAAATGGGTGTAAGAAGAAGCACAGATGTAACTTTCCGCACCTCAACAGAAAGGAGCTAAAGTACATAGTAAGCTTGTGTATGGTTAAGCCTATATATACAACTGAATACTACCCTTGTAGGTGGAAAGTGCACAAGGGCAGGAGGATAGTCACACAGTGTCTAAGACAACCACAACTCCTGCGATCCCAGCACATCACCCCAGACGCCAGCCACAATCCCTCAGCCATCCGCACCTCCACACCATGCACAGCCACTACCATTCCCGACACACCCTCCACCTATGCCACAATATGCTTCATACCCTACACCATTTTACACTCCACACGCAATACATTAGTACACACCACATGTTCTACAGTACCCACACCATGCTGCACAACCAGACACACATGCACCACTACCCACTGCACACACAGCAAGCACCACCACTAGCACAGAACGTCAGAACAACACACAGATACACACCCCAAACTTATAGCTAGAAGATCACTTTACGCACAGAAGTAACTACATGGTCATAATGATGCATATTTTAGCCAAAACGTTTCATTTTACTCTTGTAACTTGACAATAATATAATAATTTACCAATAGATAATTATTTGCTGTTTTTGTTCTGTTGGGGTAGGCATACTGTTGAATGTGACTGACAAAATGGCAGCTAGGCATAACAATGTGATGAGCTACCCCTCAAAACTTGCAAACTATGTACCCAGAGAGCTGCACTTTAATGTTCCTTTCACTACACTTGAGATTATTATAACCATGTACGTACGTATATGTTTGTAATAGCCTAAGTATTCGTTCCTTAATTGACTCCAAAGTTTCATCAGCCATTCTCAAAGGTATAGGTTCTGGAAAACAATTCTACATAAATTCTATACTTCTTGTCAAAGGAATTTTTTGTGAAAGTAGGTGTGACAAATCGATTTAGAGAATATGCAGTAAGCCTGTAATGGGTGTACTACAAAAATACAAGTTATCTTGCAGAGTTCGTCACGTATTGCTACATTGGCCCCATGTGGAGTCCTAGCATTGTTTTGGGTGTTGTGCACCAACCAGCTACTGAGCAAGTGAACCAACTACTGTACATGGCAACTACCTGTTGTAAATACCATGCAATCAATCTCAGTCTGTATACTAGTGAAATTTCAATTTAACAATTGAGTATATCAATCAAATGCATAATATCCTAGCATATATACACAACCTAACAAGTAGAGTTTGTGAATATATAAAACACAAAAAAGTATTAGAGAACCAACCAAATAGTGTCATAATATGTAAAATTAAATGCTAGCTATGTAATTGTCAACATGCAGTATAGCTATAAATAGCAGTCATTCTTGTACCTCTCTTTGCCACACGACTAACTTGTGTGCCCAGGGCATCCGGCGAGGACGGGGAGGTACATCATGCCCCAAAAATTTAGCCAGGCTGCGACAAGTCTACCGTCAGACCAGTTGCATCTGTGGAATCATCAGAAGGGGATCCAGACTAGACATCACTGGGAGGTGTCACTTTGAACAGATCAATTGATGGACAGGGTGGACTGGCTACTCGAGCGGGCAAGACTTCAGGGCTGTGGAACCATTACATCCTACACAACGAGTACCACGGGCGCCAATCAGCTGCTGGACACCTGAACACTGACACTACTCAGACTAGTCCAAGCACCACAATGCACCAGTTTCAGGTCGTCTTGGTAGGACAGGTCCAGCAACATGGAGGAGATGGACAACATCAATCAGTTCAGTGACTTATTGGAAAGGCTACTCGAGCAGGCAGGATTTCAGGGTAGTGGAACCATTACGTCCTACACATCGAGTACCACGGATGCCCATCCACTGGTGTTGAGCTCCTGCAACTGCACAGCTACCCCACAAAGCGAGCACCACCATGCTGCCGCCACAGGTTCTATAAAAATCATAAAAATTATATCAATCATCAAGAATATATTTGAAATTCAAGTTTCAGGTTATTCAGGCATTTCAAAAGGCTATACACCACCAGCTAAGGCACACACAAGACTTAATGGATGAATCCAATGAAGAAATAAGTGATTCCTAAAGATACTGAAATATATGACATGGTGCAGTAAAGAAACAAAGGGACATGACCCTAGGAAGTGTACAGCAATTACAGCCATTTTACGTCTTCAGTAGGCAATTATTATAAATTATTATTTACTACGTACATATATGTAATTGACAAAATTACGAAGACCAGGTATTCTCATTCTTAGATATAACGTACACATAAACGGATCAGCAACTGAATACTAACCAACAAAAGTTGCTGAAACAGCTGCAACACCAGTTCCTCTCCCAGAACACAATTAGACAGGTCGCACATCGTCCACAAGACTACCCTGGAATCTTCAGGCAAAAACTTGCCACAGTCACTGGCTAGGACCGTACACCGACTGAAACCGTACATCGACTGACACCGTACACCGGCACACATACGATACGCGTAACCGGGCGATGATCTGCAAGTCTCACGGGCCTTACATCACACCGCTGGGTACTAGACAGCAAAGAGATGGAGAAGAGAACGGTAACTCACAGGCCCTTCCCACTTCCAATGAAGCGGACCTGCCTCCAAAGGACTATGTGGCAAGCAACACTGCAAGGGCGAACTCAAACTCACAACTCCCGTGTCTTTAAGGAGCAAGGACGTACCCAATCACAAGCTCCGACCGTACAACGACCCGTACAACGACTGTGGCACACAAAGTGTAGCCGTGCGATGACACGTCACCGCTGGGTACTTTCAGACACCCTCCCAAATGTCTGCTAGGAGCAAGGACGCACCCAATCACAAGCTCCGACCGTACACCGACCCGTACAACGACTGTGGCACACAAAGTGTAGCCGTGCGATGACACGTCACCGCTGGGTACTTTCAGACACCGCCCCCAAATGTCTGCTAGGAGCAAGGACGCACCCAATCACAAGCTCCGACCGTACATCGACTGACACCGTACACCGGCACACATACGATACGCGTAACCGGGCGATGATCTGCAAGTCTCACGGGCCTTACATCACACCGCTGGGTACTAGACAGCAAAGAGATGGAGAAGAGAACGGTAACTTACAGGCCCTTCCCACTTCCAATGAAGCGGACCTGCCTCCAAAGGACTATGTGGCAAGCAACACTGCAAGGGCGAACTCAAACTCACAACTCCCGCGTCTTTAAGGAGCAAGGACCGTACCCAATCTGCAAGCTCCGACCGTACACCGACAAAAGGTTGGTGAGTAGCGCCATGCGGCTGACTCTTAACGCCCCGCACCAAAGACTTACTCCAGGACCCCTTAAGGGAGACTACTACGGGCTTCCTAGATCCCGCCAGCATGGGCGCAAGGTAGTAGCCTGGTCGGTTTGGTCACCCGGGTTCGGAGTTACCCCTTTTCTGAATTCAGCGCTATTGGAGCCTGCAACCAACACGACAACTACTCACAAAGGAAAATGGCGAGGACAGCAGCTTTTATACTAAAGTTCTACTTCCGTTTTGTGTTGAGCATTCTGATTGGCTGTTGTCTTGTTTTGGCGCGCTTTGTGTGCAATCTAATTAATTGGTGAAATGGAGGGGCTACCCCTTAGCGTAAAGGAAGACATGTCTACGCCCCGTCGATGCAGTACTGGCGAAAGATTATACTATCTTGATGCTCAGACTCCTTGCAGGGTGTGTCACAGTCAGGCAAGAATGGCTAGGAAACTAAAACACAGTTAACGAAGTTACAGCATAGATACTCTTATGGCATAAAGTGGGCAATGTGATGCCTCTAGGATCTAGTATTTAAACAACAATGTATTTTGTTTTGTGTTCTCCACAACCTAGAAGAACGATAGTTGACAAGCATATGATTGGATTACCTTCAAATTGTCAAGTTAGCTCTTGAGACTTTTTGGCAGTGATCTCTACTGTTTGACTTTTCACAAACTTTTACTTATTCTTGCCTCTATAGCGCCAAGGGCACATTGGATCAAGTGACTTTGGACCAGCAGATGTGAGACAATGCAGTAGTTTACTGCTGAGCATACACATGCAGCTTTAGACTAGTGTGTCTAACCCCATTGAGTGTGTGTTCTCTCCATGTGTGTTTTCTCTGTACATTGAGTGGTGTTCTCTCTACATTGAGTGGTGTGTTCTCTGCACATTGAGTGGTGTTCTCTCTACATTGAGTGTGTGTTCTCTCTACATTGAGTGGTGTGTTCTCTGTACATTGAGTGGTGTGTTCTCTCTGCATTGAGTGGTGTGTTCTCTCTACATTGACAGGGTTTCATGTAGGGGAGGATGGGGAGGGGGGGGCATTTGCCCTCCCTTGCCAGAGTCTCGCCCTCCTTGAAAATTAGGTTAGCCTTATATTGGTTAAAGAGGTAAAATTGAATACAGAACTGAACTCAATACAAATAAGGAGTATAGAAGGAGAATGTAGTGTTTAAAACCTAAACAGCTGTTCTTCTACCTTTTCTGTTCCGCATATCTACAATCTCTTCAAGATCAAAGAGTAATTCTGTGCCACAATCAACCTTGAATGGTCCAAAATGGCCTCAGATACCACCTTATATAACCTAAAAACTCAAATTTTCCCTGGGGGAGCATCCCCCCAGACCCCCCGGCCTAGCTATATATGTACCCCTACAACTCTACTACGTACATATCCGCACATCCTTACATCACTGTGCATGCACTGCCTGTGTTTTTATAGACATTATGATACCGTGTGCGTACATATGAAACTACTGGCATGTCTTGCACAGCGGACATGAAATACTGAAGCTTCCCGCCAAAAAGTTAATCCTAGATAGAACCCTGATATTATATATATGTATAGGTGCTTAGTGTCAGATCAGCACTAGAAATCTGGTCATCTCATCATGTCATTTGAGAACCACAAATGAGTCTGATAATGCACCTCTTAGGGTATAAATTTAAAATACCCCCATACCCTCCTAGAAGGCGCGCTATCACGCACACTCCCTTTGCCCCCCCCCCCATATTTTTCATAAGTATTGTTTTGCCCCCCTTGCCTATTTTTCTAAAGAAACCCTGATTGAGTGTGTGTTATTCTCTCCACATTGAGTGATGTGTTCTCTGTAGATTGAGTGTGTGTTCTCTCTACATTGAGTATGTGTTCTCTCCACATTGAGTGTGTGTTCTCTCCACATTGTGTGTGTTCTCTCTACATTGAGTGTGTGTTCTCTCTACGTTGAGTGTGTGTTCTCTCTACATTGAGTGATGTGTTCTCTCTACATTGAGTGATGTGTTCTCTCCACATTGAGTGTGTGTTCTCTCTACATTGAGTGTGTGTTCTCTTCTCATTGAGTGTGTGTTCTCTCTATACATTGAGTGTGTGTTCTCTCTACGTTGAGTGTGTGTTCTCTCCACATTGAGTGATGTGTTCTCTCCACATTGAATGTGTGTTCTCTCCACATTGTGTGTGTTCTTCACGTTGAGTGTGTGTTCTCTCTACATTGAGTGATGTGTTCTCTCTACATTGAGTGTGTGTTCTCTCTACGTTGAGTGTGTGTTCTCTCCACATTGTGTGTGTTCTCTCTACATTGAGTGTGTGTTCTCTCTACGTTGAGTGTGTGTTCTCTCTACATTGAGTATGTGTTCTCTCCACATTGAGTGTGTGTTCTCTCCACATTGTGTGTGTTCTCTCTACATTGAGTGTGTGTTCTCTCTACGTTGAGTGTGTGTTCTCTCTACATTGAGTGTGTGTTCTCTCTACATTGAGTGGTGTGTTCCTCTCCACATTGAGTGGTTCTCTCCGCATTGAGTGGTGTGTTCTCTCTACATTGAGTGGTGTGTTCTCTCTACATTGAGTGTGTGTTCTCTCTACATTGAGTGGTGTGTTCCTCTCCACATTGAGTGGTTCTCTCCGCATTGAGTGGTGTGTTCTCTCTACATTGAGTGGTGTGTTCTCTCTACATTGAGTGGTGTGTTCTCTCCGCATTGAGTGGTTCTCTCCGCATTGAGTGGTGTGTTCTCTCCACATTGAGTGGTGGGTATACATTGAGTGTGTGTTCTCTGTACATTGAGTGTGTGTTCTCTCTACATTGAGTGGTGTGTTCTCTCCACATTGAGTGTGTGTTCTCTCCACATTGAGTGTGTGTTCTCTCTACTTGAGTGTGTGTTCTCTCTACGTTGAGTGTGTGTTCTCTCTACGTTGAGTGGTGTGTTCTCTCCACATTGAGTGTGTGTTCTCTCTACATTGAGTGTGTGTTCTCTCTACATTGAGTGGTGTGTTCTCTCCACATTGAGTGTGTGTTCTCTCTACGTTGAGTGTGTGTTCTCTCTACGTTGAGTGTGTGTTCTCTCTACATTGAGTGATGTGTTCTCTCCACATTGAGTGTGTGTTCTCTCTACATTGAGTGTGTGTTCTCTCTACATTGAGTGATGTGTTCTCTCTACGTTGAGTATGTGTTCTCTCCACATTGAGTGTGTGTTCTCTCCACATTGTGTGTGTTCTCTCTACATTGAGTGTGTGTTCTCTCTACGTTGAGTGTGTGTTCTCTCTACATTGAGTGATGTGTTCTCTCTACATTGAGTGATGTGTTCTCTCCACATTGAGTGTGTGTTCTCTCTACATTGAGTGTGTGTTCTCTTCTCATTGAGTGTGTGTTCTCTTCTCATTGAGTGTGTGTTCTCTCTATACATTGAGTGTGTGTTCTCTCTACGTTGAGTGTGTGTTCTCTCCACATTGAGTGATGTGTTCTCTCCACATTGAATGTGTGTTCTCTCCACATTGTGTGTGTTCTCTCTACATTGAGTGTGTGTTCTCTCTACGTTGAGTGTGTGTTCTCTCTACATTGAGTGATGTGTTCTCTCTACATTGAGTGATGTGTTCTCTCCACATTGAGTGTGTGTTCTCTCTACATTGAGTGTGTGTTCTCTCTACATTGAGTGATGCATGTGTTCTCTCCACATTGAGTGTGTTCTCTCTACATTGAGTGTGTGTTCTCTCTACATTGAGTGATGTGTTCTCTCTACATTGAGTGATGTGTTCTCTCCACATTGAGTGTGTGTTCTCTCTACATTGAGTGTGTGTTCTCTTCTCATTGAGTGTGTGTTCTCTCTATACATTGAGTGTGTGTTCTCTCTACGTTGAGTGTGTGTTCTCTCCACATTGAGTGATGTGTTCTCTCCACATTGAATGTGTGTTCTCTCCACATTGTGTGTGTTCTCTCTACATTGAGTGTGTGTTCTCTCTACGTTGAGTGTGTGTTCTCTCTACATTGAGTGATGTGTTCTCTCTACATTGAGTGATGTGTTCTCTCCACATTGAGTGTGTGTTCTCTCTACATTGAGTGTGTGTTCTCTCTACATTGAGTGATGTGTTCTCTCCACATTGAGTGTGTTCTCTCTACATTGAGTGTGTGTTCTCTCTACATTGAGTGATGTGTTCTCTCTACATTGAGTGATGTGTTCTCTCCACATTGAGTGTGTGTTCTCTCTACATTGAGTGTGTGTTCTCTTCTCATTGAGTGTGTGTTCTCTCTATACATTGAGTGTGTGTTCTCTCTACGTTGAGTGTGTGTTCTCTCCACATTGAGTGATGTGTTCTCTCCACATTGAATGTGTGTTCTCTCCACATTGTGTGTGTTCTCTCTACATTGAGTGATGTGTTCTCTCTACATTGAGTGATGTGTTCTCTCCACATTGAGTGTGTGTTCTCTCTACATTGAGTGTGTGTTCTCTCTACATTGAGTGATGTGTTCTCTCCACATTGAGTGTGTTCTCTCTACATTGAGTGTGTGTTCTCTCTACATTAAGTGATGTGTTCTCTCTACATTGAGTGATGTGTTCTCTCCACATTGAGTGTGTGTTCTCTCTACATTGAGTGTGTGTTCTCTTCTCATTGAGTGTGTGTTCTCTCTATACATTGAGTGTGTGTTCTCTCTACGTTGAGTGTGTGTTCTCTCCACATTGAGTGATGTGTTCTCTCCACATTGAATGTGTGTTCTCTCCACATTGTGTGTGTTCTCTCTACATTGAGTGTGTGTTCTCTCTACGTTGAGTGTGTGTTCTCTCTACATTGAGTGATGTGTTCTCTCTACATTGAGTGATGTGTTCTCTCCACATTGAGTGTGTGTTCTCTCTACATTGAGTGTGTGTTCTCTCTACATTGAGTGATGTGTTCTCTCCACATTGAGTGTGTTCTCTCTACATTGAGTGTGTGTTCTCTCTACATTGAGTGTGTGTTCTCTCCACATTGTGTGTGTTCTCTCTACATTGAGTGTGTGTTCTCTCTACGTTGAGTGTGTGTTCTCTCTACATTGAGTATGTGTTCTCCACATTGAGTGTGTGTTCTCTCCACATTGTGTGTGTTCTCTCTACATTGAGTGTGTGTTCTCTCTACGTTGAGTGTGTGTTCTCTCTACATTGAGTATGTGTTCTCTCCACATTGAGTGTGTGTTCTCTCCACATTGTGTGTGTTCTCTCTACATTGAGTGTGTGTTCTCTCTACGTTGAGTGTGTGTTCTCTCGACATTGAGTGATGTGTTCTCTCTACATTGAGTGATGTGTTCTCTCTACATTGAGTGTGTGTTCTCTCTACATTGAGTGTGTGTTCTCTCTACATTGAGTATGTGTTCTCTCCACATTGAGTGTGTGTTCTCTCCACATTGTGTGTGTTCTCTCTACATTGAGTGTGTGTTCTCTCTACGTTGAGTGTGTGTTCTCTCTACATTGAGTGTGTGTTCTCTCTACATTGAGTGGTGTGTTCCTCTCCACATTGAGTGGTTCTCTCCGCATTGAGTGGTGTGTTCTCTCTACATTGAGTGGTGTGTTCTCTCTACATTGAGTGTGTGTTCTCTCTACATTGAGTGGTGTGTTCCTCTCCACATTGAGTGGTTCTCTCCGCATTGAGTGGTGTGTTCTCTCTACATTGAGTGGTGTGTTCTCTCTACATTGAGTGGTGTGTTCTCTCCGCATTGAGTGGTTCTCTCCGCATTGAGTGGTGTGTTCTCTCCACATTGAGTGGTGTGTTCTCTCCACATTGAGTGGTGGGTATACATTGAGTGTGTGTTCTCTGTACATTGAGTGTGTGTTCTCTCTACATTGAGTGGTGTGTTCTCTCCACATTGAGTGTGTGTTCTCTCCACATTGAGTGTGTGTTCTCTCTACTTGAGTGTGTGTTCTCTCTACGTTGAGTGTGTGTTCTCTCTACGTTGAGTGGTGTGTTCTCTCCACATTGAGTGTGTGTTCTCTCTACATTGAGTGTGTGTTCTCTCTACATTGAGTGGTGTGTTCTCTCCACATTGAGTGTGTGTTCTCTCTACGTTGAGTGTGTGTTCTCTCTACATTGAGTGATGTGTTCTCTCCACATTGAGTGTGTTCTCTCTACATTGAGTGTGTGTTCTCTCTACATTGAGTGTGTGTTCTCTCCACATTGTGTGTGTTCTCTCTACATTGAGTGTGTGTTCTCTCTACGTTGAGTGTGTGTTCTCTCTACATTGAGTATGTGTTCTCCACATTGAGTGTGTGTTCTCTCCACATTGTGTGTGTTCTCTCTACATTGAGTGTGTGTTCTCTCTACGTTGAGTGTGTGTTCTCTCTACATTGAGTATGTGTTCTCTCCACATTGAGTGTGTGTTCTCTCCACATTGTGTGTGTTCTCTCTACATTGAGTGTGTGTTCTCTCTACGTTGAGTGTGTGTTCTCTCGACATTGAGTGATGTGTTCTCTCTACATTGAGTGATGTGTTCTCTCTACATTGAGTGTGTGTTCTCTCTACATTGAGTGTGTGTTCTCTCTACATTGAGTATGTGTTCTCTCCACATTGAGTGTGTGTTCTCTCCACATTGTGTGTGTTCTCTCTACATTGAGTGTGTGTTCTCTCTACGTTGAGTGTGTGTTCTCTCTACATTGAGTGTGTGTTCTCTCTACATTGAGTGGTGTGTTCCTCTCCACATTGAGTGGTTCTCTCCGCATTGAGTGGTGTGTTCTCTCTACATTGAGTGGTGTGTTCTCTCTACATTGAGTGTGTGTTCTCTCTACATTGAGTGGTGTGTTCCTCTCCACATTGAGTGGTTCTCTCCGCATTGAGTGGTGTGTTCTCTCTACATTGAGTGGTGTGTTCTCTCCGCATTGAGTGGTTCTCTCCGCATTGAGTGGTGTGTTCTCTCCACATTGAGTGGTGTGTTCTCTCCACATTGAGTGGTGGGTATACATTGAGTGTGTGTTCTCTGTACATTGAGTGTGTGTTCTCTCTACATTGAGTGGTGTGTTCTCTCCACATTGAGTGTGTGTTCTCTCCACATTGAGTGTGTGTTCTCTCTACTTGAGTGTGTGTTCTCTCTACGTTGAGTGTGTGTTCTCTCTACGTTGAGTGGTGTGTTCTCTCCACATTGAGTGTGTGTTCTCTCTACATTGAGTGTGTGTTCTCTCTACATTGAGTGGTGTGTTCTCTCCACATTGAGTGTGTGTTCTCTCTACGTTGAGTGTGTGTTCTCTCTACGTTGAGTGTGTGTTCTCTCTACATTGAGTGATGTGTTCTCTCCACATTGAGTGTGTGTTCTCTCTACATTGAGTGTGTGTTCTCTCTACATTGAGTGATGTGTTCTCTCTACGTTGAGTATGTGTTCTCTCCACATTGAGTGTGTGTTCTCTCCACATTGTGTGTGTTCTCTCTACATTGAGTGTGTGTTCTCTCTACGTTGAGTGTGTGTTCTCTCTACATTGAGTGATGTGTTCTCTCTACATTGAGTGATGTGTTCTCTCCACATTGAGTGTGTGTTCTCTCTACATTGAGTGTGTGTTCTCTTCTCATTGAGTGTGTGTTCTCTCTATACATTGAGTGTGTGTTCTCTCTACGTTGAGTGTGTGTTCTCTCCACATTGAGTGATGTGTTCTCTCCACATTGAATGTGTGTTCTCTCCACATTGTGTGTGTTCTCTCTACATTGAGTGTGTGTTCTCTCTACGTTGAGTGTGTGTTCTCTCTACATTGAGTGATGTGTTCTCTCTACATTGAGTGATGTGTTCTCTCCACATTGAGTGTGTGTTCTCTCTACATTGAGTGTGTGTTCTCTCTACATTGAGTGATGTGTTCTCTCCACATTGAGTGTGTTCTCTCTACATTGAGTGTGTGTTCTCTCTACATTGAGTGTGTTCTCTCTACATTGAGTGTGTGTTCTCTCTACATTGAGTGTGTGTTCTCTTCTCATTGAGTGTGTGTTCTCTCTATACATTGAGTGTGTGTTCTCTCTACGTTGAGTGTGTGTTCTCTCCACATTGAGTGTGTGTTCTCTCCACATTGAGTGATGTGTTCTCTCTACATTGAGTGTGTGTTCTCTCTACATTGAGTATGTGTTCTCTCCACATTGAGTGTGTGTTCTCTCCACATTGTGTGTGTTCTCTCTACATTGAGTGTGTGTTCTCTCTACGTTGAGTGTGTGTTCTCTCCACATTGAGTGATGTGTTCTCTCTACATTGAGTGTGTGTTCTCTCTACATTGAGTATGTGTTCTCTCCACATTGAGTGTGTGTTCTCTCCACATTGTGTGTGTTCTCTCTACATTGAGTGTGTGTTCTCTCTACGTTGAGTGTGTGTTCTCTCTACATTGAGTGATGTGTTCTCTCTACATTGAGTGATGTGTTCTCTCTACATTGAGTGGTGTGTTCTCTCCACATTGAGTGTGTGTTCTCTCTACGTTGAGTGTGTGTTCTCTCTACGTTGAGTGTGTGTTCTCTCTACATTGAGTGATGTGTTCTCTCCACATTGAGTGTGTGTTCTCTCTACATTGAGTGTGTGTTCTCTCTACATTGAGTGATGTGTTCTCTCTACGTTGAGTATGTGTTCTCTCCACATTGAGTGTGTGTTCTCTCCACATTGTGTGTGTTCTCTCTACATTGAGTGTGTGTTCTCTCTACGTTGAGTGTGTGTTCTCTCTACATTGAGTGATGTGTTCTCTCTACATTGAGTGATGTGTTCTCTCCACATTGAGTGTGTGTTCTCTCTACATTGAGTGTGTGTTCTCTTCTCATTGAGTGTGTGTTCTCTCTATACATTGAGTGTGTGTTCTCTCTACGTTGAGTGTGTGTTCTCTCCACATTGAGTGATGTGTTCTCTCCACATTGAATGTGTGTTCTCTCCACATTGTGTGTGTTCTCTCTACATTGAGTGTGTGTTCTCTCTACGTTGAGTGTGTGTTCTCTCTACATTGAGTGATGTGTTCTCTCTACATTGAGTGATGTGTTCTCTCCACATTGAGTGTGTGTTCTCTCTACATTGAGTGTGTGTTCTCTCTACATTGAGTGATGTGTTCTCTCCACATTGAGTGTGTTCTCTCTACATTGAGTGTGTGTTCTCTCTACATTGAGTGTGTGTTCTCTCCACATTGTGTGTGTTCTCTCTACATTGAGTGTGTGTTCTCTCTACGTTGAGTGTGTGTTCTCTCTACATTGAGTATGTGTTCTCTCCACATTGAGTGTGTGTTCTCTCCACATTGTGTGTGTTCTCTCTACATTGAGTGTGTGTTCTCTCTACGTTGAGTGTGTGTTCTCTCTACATTGAGTATGTGTTCTCTCCACATTGAGTGTGTGTTCTCTCCACATTGTGTGTGTTCTCTCTACATTGAGTGTGTGTTCTCTCTACGTTGAGTGTGTGTTCTCTCGACATTGAGTGATGTGTTCTCTCTACATTGAGTGATGTGTTCTCTCTACATTGAGTGTGTGTTCTCTCTACATTGAGTGTGTGTTCTCTTCTCATTGAGTGTGTGTTCTCTCTATACATTGAGTGTGTGTTCTCTCTACGTTGAGTGTGTGTTCTCTCCACATTGAGTGTGTGTTCTCTCCACATTGAGTGATGTGTTCTCTCTACATTGAGTGTGTGTTCTCTCTACATTGAGTATGTGTTCTCTCCACATTGAGTGTGTGTTCTCTCCACATTGTGTGTGTTCTCTCTACATTGAGTGTGTGTTCTCTCTACGTTGAGTGTGTGTTCTCTCCACATTGAGTGATGTGTTCTCTCTACATTGAGTGTGTGTTCTCTCTACATTGAGTATGTGTTCTCTCCACATTGAGTGTGTGTTCTCTCCACATTGTGTGTGTTCTCTCTACATTGAGTGTGTGTTCTCTCTACGTTGAGTGTGTGTTCTCTCTACATTGAGTGATGTGTTCTCTCTACATTGAGTGATGTGTTCTCTCTACATTGAGTGGTGTGTTCTCTCCACATTGAGTGTGTATTCTCTATACATTGAGGGATGTGTTCTGAGACTTTCTATGTCTTTCTATGGCTACACCACCAGCTAAGGCACACACGGACTTAATGGATGAATTCAATGAAGAAATGAATGATTCCTGGCTAAAGATACTAGATAAAGAAAAATAAAGGACACATCCCAAGAAATTGCACAGCAATTACAGCAATTTTACATCTTCAGTAGACAATTATTATAATTTATATTTACTACGTACATAATATAATATGTAATTGACAAAATTACAAAGACCAGGCATTCTCATTCTTACAGATATAACGTACACATAAACGGATCAGCAACTGAATACTTACCAACAAAAATTGCTGAAACAGCTGCAACACCAGTTCCTCTCCCAGAACACAATTAGACAGGTCGCACATTGTCTACCATGCATAATGGTGCTTCGAACCATGACCCACTTATTTTATATTACATAATAGTGTATGTTACTGTAAAACGAGTGAAGGCCCCACTTGGAGCCCGTACAGAATCAAGTTGCATCACAGAAGCTACAAAATGGACCATTTAAGTCCTTTTTGAAATCATTTCACACTTTGTTAACTATTGGCATATCAAATGTAGGAAAAAGAGCATGATATTATGATAGTTTTATCCCATAGGATTAATTGATTATTGATAATTAATTAAGTGTGTGTGTGTGTGTGTGTGTGTGTGTGTGTGTGTGTGTGTGCGCACCTCAAAGACCATAAGCCTAAGCTCTACTTCTGAATAACTGTCCTCTAACTGCACTCGTCGATAGAATAGAAGGTTGCCATAACTTCGATGTTCTTCGAACGTTTTTCTGCGCAGCCCATGTTCCCACAAATGATATTCATGTGATACCTTTGGCTGGGGACGCGAAATTTAATACCCGCGAAAATTTCAAAATAAAGGAAATTTTGGGATTCGCGAAAATTTGAACCCTCGAAATTTTCTACCCATACGGTATAAGTTTGTATTGCTATGTATAATGAGATCATTTATACTGCGTGATCCAGCACTTCGCGGGAACACAGGGTAATATAAAACATTCTTTGCATAACATCAATTGGAAGGAAGATATACCACAACGTAGCATAAGTCCCCGTAAAAACACATAAATTTAAGGCGATTTTTAATGAGATTCATTATTCAATTCAATACATGATCGAGGACAGTGAATGTAGATAGGATCCCAAGGTGCACATATCCTTGCTTGGAAAGTTGCAGCCGTTCATCACAAGACAAGAAATTAGAATAGCTCAAAAACAGATTGCAAAGCAGGGATAGGCTATTAGCCCTAGATGATTTGGTAGGTTCTATTTTGCATTTCCTCAGCGAGGTCCTGAATAGTCGTAGTAGAATTTAGTCTGGCGTAGCCGACCCTTTTCCGCGCTGGCTACGTACGCGAGACTATAGAGTAGAATCTCGGTAGGGTAGACTTCCGGCTAAAAGTTGTAAAATGGCTGCCACGGACCAGCAGATAAAGGCCGAACTGTCTGGGGTATTTATCGACATATTTTATGTCGTGTGGATTTTAGTATCCTTGTTTAGAATCACTTGTTAATACTAATGGTTTCTTGCTCTTTTATAGTATCGTTATGTGGACCAAACTACGAGGCATGTTCAAGCTGTAGTGAAAAACTTCACCGCCCTCAAACTCACTAAAAAAGAATTCTGTGAGTGTCGAGAAGCGAGTTGGGTCTAAAGCGCTTTCTGTTGGCTCGGTATTATTCAGTTTTATCTCGTAGTGTACCAGAATGACGCCAAGGAAAACCTGGCATGTTTAGCAGGAACTATTCCCGTTCACATTCAGGGTGAGTTTCGTGTGGTCTCGCGGGGATGTTAAGTTTATTTTGTGTGTCCCATTTTGAAATGCTAAAATATGATTTCGTGGTCTGAAACCTTTTCCTTGGATCCATTTTATAATATCTTGTTGCCCCTCAGTTCAACCATGTCATGGAGTATCTATGGTCCATCTGATGAATGTCCATTCCTGTTTCTTTGAATTAGGTTCAACATACAACATTCCTGTGGCCATTTTCCTCCGTAAGGAGTACCCCTACTACTGTCCCACATGCATAGTACAGCCTACTCCAGACATGATGATAAGCCCCTCTCAGTATGTTAATGCACAAGGGATGGTCTTCCTGCCGTACCTGCATGAGTGGAAGCATGTGAGTGTCATGTGACCTCAGTGAAGCAATATGTACTTCTAGCTGCTTTTAGTATAGTGTACCCCTCCCTGATAGGAAGCATCTGACTTGACCACACTCATCCAAATAATGAGTTCTGCATTTAGTGAGAAGTCTCCAGTTTATGCTCGTCCTCCAGGACAGCAGCAACCTCAGCCCAGGCCTACCTATGTGAGTTTGCCATCTGCATCATCTACTGGGGTCAGTACTGGCTGGGCATATTAGCATATTCCTGCACGCACCGCCGTGCATGCGTACATACACACACAGTGACACACTAGCATATTCTTCTTTCTGTTTCTAGGGTGGTACTCCTTTTCCTAATAATTACTCTCAGTATCCTCAAACTGGCTCAAACCAGTCATATCCATCCACAACTGGCTCCTCTCAAATGCCCCAGCCCCAACACCCTCAGAGTCAAAGTAGCTACCATTCCACCCCCTACCCACCCTTCACATCTTACCAGCATCAGCACACTCATACTCCAGCTGTACCTGTGGCAACTGCTGTGTCTGCTGAAGATGAGAGAAAACGTAAAGGTAAACTTTAGGAGAGACTGTCACATGCTCAGCATGTGATTAGGTATGCACATATTGTCATGTGATTAGGCATATCACTAGATTGTCATATGACTAGTCATGTCACATGATTGACATGTGACTGGAACGTTCTTTGTTGTAATTCTTGTCAGAGGAGAGGGAGAAAGCTGAAAGAGAATCTCTCGTTAGTGCTGTCACAGATAGAGTGAAGAGACTGGTGAGGGAAGCTCTGGAGCAAGGTGAAATCGAGATGTCTCAGTTGATTGAAACAGAGGAAAACCTTAAGAAAGGTAGTGAAGAGTTGAACAGAAAGATCCAAGAACTTGGAGACGAGAAGGTAGTGTTCACTAACAATAGCTGCGATGTGTGGTGATGAGAGACATTTGTCCTCATTGAAAGCAGTGATGTGTGGTGATGAGAGACATTTGTCCTCATTGAAAGCAGTGATGTGTGGTGTTGAGAGACATTTGTCCTCATTGAAAGCAGTGATGTGTGGTGCTGAGAGACATTGACGTTGTTTGTCTTGCACTTAGCACAAAGTAGAAGCAGCTGTTGACCAGTTGAAAATGAAGACAGCTGAGATTCAGTCAGTGATTGAGCAGCTTGAACAGCAGGAGGATGTAAATGTTGATGAAGCTGTGACAGGGTCTAATGTTGTTTACAATCAGTTAGTTCCTATCTTCAGTATTTTATTTAGACTAGTGTGGACATTATTGTGGATATTCCTGTATTTTTCAGGATACTTCATTTGTATGCTGAGGAGAATGCAATAGATGACACACTGTATTACTTGACTGAAGCTCTGAGGAAAGGTGTTATCCCAGTGGGCGTCTACCTGAAGGTCTGCCTTTTCTGTTACACTGTGTATGTGTGTGTGTGTGTGTGTGTGTGTGTGTGTGTGTGTGTGTGTGTGTGTTTGTGTGCATATGTGTGTGTGTACACAGGGTTCTCCATAGCTGTACTGAGGCTTAGCAGTCCACTATATCCCTTAACTTAGAGTGCTATTCCTTCACATGGCTGCTGTTCCTTGCAACGGGAACACTATTCCTTCACATGGTTGCCATTCCTTCCAATGGGAGCACTATTCCTTCCAATTCAAAGTTGCTGAAGCAAGAATAACAGTGGAACGTCTGAATAGTTTAGGGACAAATTAAAATAGCTGATTTGTTCTTTGTTGAAAAGTTTTTTTCTTTGGGGTTCAAAATGTATTGTAGGAATTATACTGGGACTGTAAGTCGTGTCCTTTGTAGAGAGGTTTGTTATACTGTGTCTGTATTTGGAAGAGTCCACCATTGGAGGCTCATTGTATAACCACAGGGGTGAAGCCACACAAGACAGTTAGTGGTGAAGCCACGCAGGTGGTATTTACCGAGCGGTTTAGCGAGGTTAACTGTTTCCGTTGCCAATGGGAGTCCAATCGAGGTCGCCCACGCATTTCGTAGGGTAAAAATTCCACCTTTTGGCCCAGAACTGATATTTTCAACTCAAATTGCAGCTCCATTTCTACACTGATGAACACATCCATAACAAACAGCTACTTGTATACGTGTGCACTACAAGATAAGCCTTGGACCATTTCGATCAGAGTACGGACAGTTCAGTAAAGCGTCTAAGAATTTTAAAATTTCGGCTTACTTGGCAGTCTCATTGTTCTGTTTGGAGGTCAATGCATCATCTTACAAGGCCTAAAACTTAAGTATCTTGAAATTTTGTTAAGCGATTCTTAAAATTCAATAAAAAAGAGATAGGATTTCTGATTTTAGCGTTCGGGTCACTAAATACGTCTGCCATGATGGTAGCCATCTGCAATATGACGTAGCCTCGTTCATTGCGCATGCTCTATCACTCGGGGCAACCAGACTCGATGATTATTCTGTTCAGTGCACAGTCCCCATTTCATATTTTCGTTCTTTTGGCGAAACTTCACTGTTTCATTGACATCTCGAGCGAACATGACCCTAAATATGTTCTACACGGCCGAAATACGCACTCCTGGTGTTAAAAGATTCCTTTTCAAAGCGGCGTTCAAGTTTGGATTGACAATATCTGATTATATCGCCAGTAAGCACATGTTCAGAAATGCTTCAGTCACGTACAGAGATGATATAGGAGAAGAAGAGCTGTATGCCTATAGCTATATCAACTCTATAGGTAGTTTAGCTTAATAATATTTTTGCTGGATGGGTCTATACTGAATGTCCGACTTGAGTATCTGTGGTCTGCCATGTCATTAAAAAGTAGTGATTTCATTGCAATCAAACATATGAAGCGAAATCAAACAACGTGTTAACCATTTGAGAACCTAAGTAACTGGCCAATTCACAGAATGAGTCAAATAATTGCTCACAGTGACAGTGAGTCACTATCCTATGCTCCGGAAGCTCTTGCGGTGACACCTATAGTTGCTGTAACAATTTCTGCGACAGCACATCATGATATACCACTATTGCTAACCAACAACGTGAACCAATTTCATGCACAGTAGCCCGTATTGCAACTGCAATCCAGCCACATAAATACCTCAATTCCTGGGACCACAAATTATATTTAAAAGGCATGCACTTTAAATTATCTATATATTATATATATAGCAGATTGACTTCACACACAGCATCAAGACAAATTTCATGAACAGTAGGTCAAATGTAATAATAGTATGTCATGAAGTATGCATGGCCATCACATACTTCTTAATATTCAAATGAGTGTTTACATTGCATTATATATAGTCTAAGAGACAAAACTGATCCAAAAACTTCTCATTCAATTTGTCAAAAGCAACAGTTACTGAACAATATGCATCCTGGACCAGTACTGCAATGCTTACAAACTTATTATAATGACAATATGTATGTATAATTTGACACTGTACAGAAAATTGGTGGTCAATGTGCTTATAAAGAACATGTCCTTAGTCTATCACAAGACATGCATACAATCACTTAATTCTTGTCAATGAATTGCCTCATGAATGTTACTGCACTTAAAGCAGTGTTCATCCTAGCGTACTTTGCACCTGCATGTTCTTTATTATGCTATTGTAAAATATGAATGGTTGTAAGGTCTAATTGAGCTTAAAGCTACTAATAAATGAAAGGTGTCCCAACTTTCTTCTGTCGAACCATAGCAGCAGCTGATACATGTATGGCCGGAATGCACATCAATCTATATAATTGTCATGTGCTAACTCACAGATGACACATTCAATGAAAGTCAAAGCCACAATTGACTATCACAAAACATAGTATACTGATTCAGAAATGGATGCAGATCAAATGTCCATGCAACATTCGGTATACACATTCAACTTAATTCCAATCTCAATCAAGGCAGTTCAGTACATGTTTACGGCTGTACAAAACTAAACCTGATTTGTAGTTTATGCCAAACTATGAAGAGCTGTATGGTGGTACTTGCAAGAGACAAATCATCAAGTGAGCTGAGCTATCATGCACAATCCGAATGTATGCATGCAGCAGATTATTGCAGAAGGTATCACAGCTCTAATGGCAATCATTGAATAGGAGTTAATTGGCTCACAACCAGTCTCACATAGTCAGACCCCTAACTTGCAATTGGCTTCAAATGTTGTTGCATACCTTTCCTTTCATATCGGATCAAAGGGGTCAACTTTAGGTATGCATGAGGTATAGACTAGCTCACAATATGGATTAATAGATTACGTTTATACTATTGTTATGCAATCATTTCACCCACATTCCCAATCCCAATTCAATTTCTATGTTAAGATTCCTTTTAGCATAGTCTCGTTCCCAGGCTGCAGGAAGTGCATGCATGGGTCTGGGAACAAGACTATTTCGCGAGGTTCTGAACTTTGTTCACAACTAGTTTATTCATCTGCAACACCAAATTGCAATGCGCACTACTGGATTGTAAAACAGCACTCTGCAAAATCACATCCTTTGTCTAATAGTAGAATTACACCTTTGAAACATCCTTGGGAGAATCCTGCACTCTCTCTCTCTGTGTGTGTGTGTGTGTGTGTTCAGCAGTCCTTATCCATAGGTGTTGGAACCCCTGGAGGGAGATGCAAATAACCAGGCTAAACTTCGAAACTCCCTAAATAATTCCCCCATATTTACCATATATCAGGACCTATTAATGTGTGGTGGCATCAGGAATGGATGTTCATGTACAAAGGTTTCCATTCCTAAACAGAGAATGAAACTCTTACCAATGCTGGGGTGTACTGTGTGTGTGTTCAATTCTATGGAGTTGTGTTGTGGTCAAGTCTTGTCTCTCTTTTGTATAGCATGTCAGAGAGATCTCTCGAGACCAATTCATGAAGAGAGCGCTCATCATCAAAGCAAGAGCAACTGCTGGACTTCCTGACAGGAAGTTGTGACCTACTTGATACAGAATGCTTGCATGGTGTTTAGCTGTATTATATTATGTGAATGCTCACATGTGCCAGCAACTGTTATTACAGTTCTTCATAAATATAAATTTGTACTAATACAATTTAAGAAAATGTATCATTGCAGTTGACCCAGGAATGAAGCAATGTGGGTTGCCATGGTGAGGACAGATACGGACAACCACTTAGATGAGCTGTTGTCCATAGAGTGGACTTCTTGGGGAGTTTCCCTGACTGGAGGACCTTTGTGGGCTTCCAGAGGAGTTTCTACAAGTGTAGGCCCTTTGTTGGCTTCAGGAGGACTTTCCCAAACTGTGGGCATCACAACTTTAATGTGTGCATCCTACAGATGTGAGGTAGGAGAACGGTAAGGTGTGCGTGCATCCTACAGATGTGAGGTAGGAGAACGGTAAGGTGTGCGTGCATCCTACAGATGTGAGGTAGGAGAACGGTAAGGTGTGTGTGCATCCTACAGATGTGAGGTAGGAGAATGGTAAGGTCTACATACACCAAGATCCAGTAGACAACTCACTGTCATATCATCTTTCATCTCATTAATAGCTGTGGCATGGTCTTCGCTAGTTAGTACATCAATGATGTTATCCATATCAGGACAATCTGTTGGCAGGACCTGCAAAGGAAGAGATCATAATTTGGGTCAGTTGTCAGGTGATGGAGTTGAGATCAGGTGGTTGTCTGGTGATGGAGTTAACTCACTGAGGCTCCCACAAATTTAGCCACACCCCCAGCCATACGTTCTCCCAGAAATCGTGAAGAGTAGGAGAGAACAGCATCACCAAATTGTGGCAGAAGCTCACCCATGTACCCTCCCAAGACACCCATTAGGAAGGGAAGATCTGAAACCTGCAAAATGAACACCACAAACATAAACACTTGATAATTCAAAGCTTTGTTGTTAAGATACGACCAGGTGATTAGGAAGACATTACAAAAAAGAAAAGTGACTATTAATTGTTTATAGTGTATCACCTACAACAGTGGGGATGTCTGACCCCCAATGGGCCATGAGGATCAAACTAACATGGGTTAACACTTACATTCTGAGCATTGCTAACGAGAGGGTCCACAGCTGAAGTGAACGCAGCATATGACATACTTCCAGACTTCTCCGAGTCTTCCATTAACACGCTCATAGCATGACTAATGGGAGTCTCGTAGTCCTTGCCATACTTATCCCTTATTAGCTTGATTTTGAAGGTCATGTAATCTGTGATAGAAGGAGCACGTCCTAATGATCGCATTATTTCTCTGAACTCCATGTTATCTTTGAATTCTGACTCGTATTTCCTCTTCAACTCTTTCAGGTACACCAGCTCTTCATCAGTCTCAGCTAGCTCCAGCTCTGACTGGGTTAGATCATGGGGTGCTGTGGTCACCACGTGATTGGTATGTGACATGGATGAATGACTACTGCAGTCCTCCACATATCCTGCAATGACTGTACTCCCTGCAGTGGTCTGGCCACCTGATGTTACAGTAAGTTTTAGCATCTCCTCATCAAAAGACTTGGCAAATACATCTTCTTGTTCTTCTGATGTAGGAAAACATAAACAATTGCTACCACTGCGCTCATCAGCAGAAGAACGAGTCATTTTAATGCCATCGTGCTCTGAGGACATACCCATATCTACTTGGCTTACAACAAGGGAGCTATCTTCCAATTGGTTTTGAAGGGGGCCAGGTGTAAGGTCGGAGTCGCTTTCTTCCGCTATCGTCTGAGGAAACACAAGGCAGTTGGCATAATGATAAGAAGTACCGTTTGAATCATTTGCTATATGCTCTGTCTTCAATTCGACGTCTGATACGGATGCATAGCCCGAGTCAGTACTGAGATGGTGGGCTAATTTCTTAAATCTTCCTTCTTTCGTGTACCAGACAGAGTCTTGAGAACCATCTGTTTCCTCTCGAACATTTGAAGTGGTTTTACACTGCAGCGGTGTGTTAGAAGGTCGTGTGTGATGCACTCGAGATGAACGCCCCCCGCTAGCGTGTTTCTTCAGGAGAGATAAAGAGGCAGATAGTTGCTCTCGTTCGTCCTTCGATAGGCTTTCAAGATCACGGTGCGGGGACGACACATAGAGAAGGAGTCTCATTATAACATCTCCTTTCGCTTCTTCGCTGATACTTTGCGTAAGATGTATTTTCTTCTCGCTCATTGTCGGTTCACACTAAAAAGCACTGAGTACTATGGTACGATCCTTCACTACTAGGGGAAATTCCGAATCTGTGACGTCAGATCACGTGTCTTTTGAAACGATGGCGGCCGGGGAGCAGGGGAAAAGTGACAAAGATAAGGTCAAAGTAATTTGTCTAGGAGATAGCGCGGTCGGCAAATCCAAGTATGTCATGTGTTAAAAATGTAATATGGTATATTTGTAAACATTTTCTGTCATCCTTCAGGTTAATCGAAAGATTTTTAATGGATGATTAGTATCGAACTCATGCATGTTTTTGTTGTTGGAGTATCTATGGTAATGGTTTTTGTGCTTAGTAATGCCCACCGCCTGTGTATGTTTGTTTGCATTTATTGCAGCATGTTTCCTCCAGTATGTTAAGTCCTTATCTGAGATCCACAGTAAACCACAGCAGCTGTCAACATACGCTCTCACTAGGTTTCCCTACCACACCAAAGTGAAGGGGAGAGATGTCGACGTAGGTTCGTGAGGATGACAGTGTCTTGTTTGCTGCTGAGGTTGTGTGATTATGGATACTTCTTGTCTCGTCCAGTAGCTTTATTTGTGTATTCATGTGAGTTGCAGCGTTCTTTCTCCTGTTCAGATTTCTGGGACACCGCTGGTCAGGAACGCTTCAACAGCTTGCATCCAACTTACTACCATCAAGCACATGCATGCGTTCTGGTGTTTGATGTCACACGAAAGATCACTTACAAGAACCTTGCTACTTGGTATAAGGAGCTTCGTGCTCACAGACCAGACATCCCTTGCATGCTTGTAGCAAACAAGATTGATGGTGAGTGGGCTAGACCTTGGTGACTTGTCTTATGTCTACTGCAGTTTCCTATCTGCAGCTGATTACAAAATTACACAGAAAAGCTTCAATTTTGCAAGAAAGAACCACCTTCCTTTTTATTTTGTATCGGCATCTGATGGCACTAATGTAGTGAAGGTAACAACAGAGACACTTGTCTATTGTGACCACTCCAATGTCAAGTAACAACAATCTGTGTGGACAGGTGGTCCTTGTATACAGGTGGTCCTTGTATACAGGTGGCCAGTGTACAGGTGGCCAGTGTACAGGTGGTCCTTGTATACAGGTGGCCAGTGTACAGGTGGCCAGTGTACAGGTGGTCTTTGTGTACAGGTGGTCTTTGTGTACAGGTGGTCCTAGTGTACAGGTGGTCTTTGTGTACAGGTGGCCAGTATACAGGTGTTCCTAGTGTACAGGTGGTCTTTGTATACAGGTGGCCCTAGTGTACAGGTGGTCTTTGTATACAGGTGGCCATGATTTGAATCACTTCTTGATAATAGCACTTCTGGTCAACTTTGTCAAGGTATTCAAAGAAGCCATAAAAGCTGGACTTGCCTACAAGGAGAATACTAAAGATATCATGGATGAAATTATGCGAGAGCTGGAGGTGTGGCCCATATGCATTGTGGGTGTGGTCTATGTGTTTTGTAGGTATGGTCTGACAGGGTTCTATCTAGGATTAAAATTTTGGGGGGGAAGCCAGCTTGAGTATTACAGTGAATGACTGCCGCGCAAGATATACACATAGATTTGATGTATGTATTGTATGTATATAGCAGTGTGATGGGGGGGGGGGGGGGGGGTAATTACAAAGTATAGTAGGGGGGCAGATACATGTATGTATATGTGGTATCCTGGACATCTATAAAACACATGCAGTGATAATAGAGGTGCATGCAGATATGTATATGGAGTGCAGGGGTATATATATACATATGAAACTAGGGGGGGTCTGGGGGCATGCCCCCCCAAGGAAAATTTGAGTTTTTAGGTGAGATAATGTTGCATTTGAGGCCATTTTAGACCATTCAAGGCCAATTTTCACACTCAAGTAGGGCCTTCTAATACAATGGGTGCCTGTATGTATACATGTGCACACATGTGTGTATGTGCGTGTGTGCACGCACGTGTGTGTGTGTGTGTGTGTGTGTGTGTGTGTGTGTGTGTGTGTGTGTGTGTGTGTGTTTGTGCATGCCCATATATATTATGGAGTGCAGGAGTATACATACTTACTAGAGGGATCTGGAGGCATGCCTCCCTAGGGGAAATTTGGGTTTTTAGGTTATATAATGTTGCATTTGAGGCCATTTTAGACCATTCAAGGTAAACTTTGACACTCAAGTAGGGCCTACTCCATAGTAATTTGTTTTGCAGTTGGAATTTTTTTGGGGTGGAAGCTTCCCCCCCCCCCCCCCCCCCCCACCCCACTGGATAGAACCCTGTCTGAGTTAGTTGTGGTTGTGGTTTACTGCTAAGCATGCTCCAGCATTAACGTGGAAGACTGTTGCATCCGTGTTAGAAATAATGGTCAGCATTCAGACATTGTCCAACCATTTTGGCATTTTGTCCAAACCAAAAAGGTTTGGGACAGACATTTGGCTGAGCACTAACCAAACAAATGTTCGCTTCCTGTGCAGTCAGTGATGTGTGTAGTAAGTTAGCTTGAATAGCATGTAAGCATGAGAGTGATGCAACTCTGCCCTGTGGGTATGTACCGTAACACACGTGCATCTTTACTCCCATTAATTGTCTGAGCAAAACTAAGTTTGTCTGACCCAAAATGACAGTGCTAGGACATTTGTCCAAACACTATCTATTCCTTATTTCTCATACTGTCACATATAAACATTAACTTTGCAAATGTTGTTATGTGCACGTATTTTTGCACAATGGAATTTCACAAATCACCAACTTCCACCATTTTATGCAGGGTTTTATCTGGGGGAGGAACCCTGGATATGCCCCCCCCCCCCCCCCGAATAAAATTATTCAGCCTTCAGTGTTGTGAATGAACACTGTCATCAATTGATCGTGAATCCTTTAAGGGTAGAATGTGAATACACATGCATGCATGCTTGTGGTATGTGTGCCTGTGGACATTCAGGGTTTCTTTTAGAGGGGGCATTTCCCCACCCTCCACCCTTGAAATGTTATCCTAGCTGTAGCCCACATGCACAATTCAACAGACTGATCTGTGGACTGTATTCAGAACTGCTTTAAGTGGCCTACAGGTAGTACATCCACCTGTGGGTCACATGTGTCCGTCCCAGTGGAGCTAGTGCATCCACCCGTGGGTCACATGTGTCTGTCCCAGTGGAGCTAGTGCATCCACCTGTGGGTCACATGTGTCTGTCCCAGTGGAGCTAGTACATCCACCTGTGGGTCACATGTGTCCGTCCCAGTGGAGCTAGTACATCCACCCGTGGGTCACATGTGTCTGTCCCAGTGGAGCTAGTACATCCACCTGTGGGTCACATGTGTCTGTCCCAGTGGAGCTAGTACATCCACCTGTGGGTCACATGTGTCTGTCCCAGTGGAGCTAGTACATCCACCCGTGGGTCACATGTGTCTGTCCCAGTGGAGCTAGTACATCCACCTGTGGGTCACATGTGTCTGTCCCAGTGGAGCTAGTACATCCACCTGTGGGTCACATGTGTCTGTCCCAGTGGAGCTAGTACATCCACCTGTGGGTCACGAGGTGCATAGCACTCACACTACACTAAGAACTGACTGTATTGTTTCCAGAGGTTGATGTAGCAGTGTGGTGAGAGGGTGTTTGTGTGTGCATAGGTAGGTAGGTGGATGGATGGATGTTGTGTATGTGCCTGGCAATCTCTCCTCTCATTTGATAGGCTATGGATGACTTGTCGTCAGTGCAGCCAGTAATGGCCAAAGACGAGAAGAATCCACCAGAGTCTGACGAAGATAGTTGACTTCTTTGTCTAACCTTTCACTGTTATCTTTTTACATTCTGTGTTGTGTGTTGTGTGAGAACTCACTAACTATAAAATGGTCTCCATTGTCTCTGTGAATTTAACTGTTCATTGAATTCAAGTTGTGAAACAGTAGTACATGCTAAATGTATGTCTAAGGATTACCCTTAGACCGTTGTGGTACGCTGAGAACCTGGAAAGGGACTGCTCAGCAACAGTGTTGCTTGTCTTCGGTGTGAGTCATGTGTTTGGCGTACTGTCTAGCCATACTACTGCTGAACTCCCAATCCATGGAGACAGCACTGACAAGAGCTAATGCGTGTAACAGCTTAGATCTATGGTGACAATGTACCTTGTGGTTGACACTGATTTGACCCACCGTTCCGAATCACCCCGTTACCCAACAGCGTAAAAGGAATGGCTGAGTCTGGCTATACGCAGGACCATGGACATGGTAGGAGCTGAAAATGGACAAATCGTCTATCATGTGCATCAGAGGATCAAGGTCCTCTTACCATCAGCCTATGATTAGCTCCATTGCAGTGATGAAATCAGATGAAATATTGTACCTGGCTTCCTCTGAAGCCAAGGTTCCTGATCTTTAAACTCACACTTACATAATATTCATTATTACTTTCTGTGTATTACTGAGTTTGGTATAATTAGAAGCAAGCAGAAAATGGACGTCATATCAATGGCCTATTGTAGCTCCGATGATGAAGACACGGACACCAAACCCCAAGACGTTAGCAAATTGTTCACCAGAAAGAGACCGCTTTCGAAGACCTTGTCAACAGCCGCATCCTCTGTCGTTGATAGCAGCACTGATAGAGGTTATGTATCCAAGAGAAAGCCAAAACCCACTTCGAGTGACGGAGAAGACAATGCCGTATCCACGTCTAATTATTCTCTTTTAAGAGATTACTTTGACAGTCCAATAAACACTCACAGAATTCCTCCCATGAGAAAAGGTTCTTTGCCGAGGACAACCGTATTCAAAAGCAATTTTCATCAAAAACCGATATTATCGGTACACTTTCATCCTCATGTCGCATGTCCTTTAGTACTGACTAGTTCTTTGGATGGAAGTCTGTGTGTCTGGGATTGGTATGGTAGGAGAGGGTGTGTTGGACTTCTCCATCCACACCTTCAAGACCCACCATCTCGCACTCACCCAGCTGCTATAACAGATGCTCACTGGCTAACAGAGACGTCTGCTGTAAGTTGTGGGTTTGACAGCAAAGCAGCGCTGGTGGATGCTGTGACAGGCAAGACCATAAGGTGGTTCCCTCATGACAGCTTTGTGTCTGCGTTGTCCCTCCACCCAATTGACAGGCAACTGTTTGCTTCTGGTGATTACGACAGAATAGTAAGATGCTGGGATACCAGAGCGGGGGACAGACCTGCACACACATATGCTGGAGCAGGTGGAAAGATACTGGATCTTGAGTTTTTGAATGGCGGAAGGGAGATTGTTGCCACTTCAGACATCGTGCGTCGCAATGCAACTGAGCAGGCCATAGTGGTTTGGGAGATGTCCAGCCAGGCTGTGTTCTCAAACCAGGTTTATCAAGAGCCCTATACTTGCCCCGCCCTCAGACCACACCCAACTGAACCAACCTTCCTAGCTCAGTCCAATGCTAACTACATAGCCCTCTTCTCTTCAAAGCGAACGTACAAACTGAACAAGTACAGAAGATTTGAAGGCCACCACGTGGAGGGCTACCCAGTCCAGTTTGATGTGTCTCCAGATGGAGGGGTGGTTGCCAGTGGAGATAGCCAGGGCAGTATTTTCTACTACAAGTACCACACAGGCAAACTGATAGAGAGCATTAATCTGACGCATCAGAGAGATCCATGTGTTGCTGTAGCTTTTGGTCCTGAAGAGATAGGTTACCTAGTCACTGGTACTTGGAGTGGTGATCTATTTGTATTGCAATAAGTTCGTTCATGAATCTCAATTCTATCTCTCGCGGTACGCATTGAACTATGCATGTCATATTTCATTTTATTATTATCACTGTAAGTTGCAGTTTTGATGCCTAAATTTTACTGGCAGAATATGGGGTGCAACTTACGCACTGAATACAGGAAAACCTCTGTTAAAGGACACCTCTGAAATGCAGAAACCTCCTTAAACAGGGCACCACTGCTCTGTACCATGTAAGTCCCTCACATTGACATGTGTAAATTTGACTCCTCCGAAATAAGGACGCCTCCATAAACAGGACAGTTTACTGTGGTCCCAAAGGTGTCCTTATTGTAGAGGTTTCACTGTACAGGACAGCTTACTGTGGTCCCAATGGTGTCCTTATTTTAGAGGTTCCACTGTACAGGACTGTTTACTGTGGTCCCAGTGGTGTCCTTATTATAGAGGTTTCGCTGTACAGGACAGCTTACTGTGGCCCCAATGGTGTCCTTATTATGGAGGTTTCGCTGTACTGGACAGCTTACTGTGGCCCCAATGGTGTCCTTATTATGGAGGTTTCGCTGTTGTTCATTATAACCATGGTGCGACCATAGACTGTATAATACTCCGTAAAAGAGGGTAGTATTAAATGTCACGTGACATCCTTAGCGTACTGCCAACGCCCTAGGCTTGCTCTCGCCATTTGAGAAGATTCGGTTACGGGAAGTTGAAGATATGGCCGAGGTCGTTTACTTGCGGCATTTGGAGGAGATTAGAAGGTAAGTTAAGATGCCTTTGGTCCCTTAGTTGACACGGTAGGTGATGTGATGTGAATCTTTGTCGGGAAACCCAACAACAGAATTCGCCAGCTGTGGCTGAGTGATTATGTGGACTGGTTCTGGCGATACTACATCATTGCCTGCTTTTCTACGTGCTGTTTGTGTAGTAGTGGTGATGGTGGTGGTAGGTGTGTGTGCGTGTGTGTGTGTGTGTGTGTGTGTGTGTGTGTGTGCGTGTGTTTGTGTGTGTGCGTGTGTTTGTGTGTGTGTGTGCGTGCGTGCGTGTGTGTGTGTGGGTGCGTGTGCATGTGTGTGTGTGTGTGTGTGCGTGTGTGTGTGTGTATGTGTGTGTGGGTGCGTGTGTGCGTCTGTGTGTGCGCGCGTGTGCACGTGTATGTGTGTTGTGGGTGCGCATGTGTGTGTGTGTGTGTGTGTGTGTGTGGGTGTGTATGTGGGTGTGTGTGTGTGTGTGTGTGTGTGTAATATGTTGATTGTGACGATAATCATGATAATTAAGACATAAATCTGTCTATTAATAACATTGACCAGGAGAGATATTGTCCTAAGATATTCTATAGTTACATAAGATTCTAGTCTAGTGACTTTGGGCATAAATGTTGATTGAATCATAGCATAGACTCTCTATTCTTCGTGATCAAAGACACTATCCTATGTTGCCCATCAGGAGTGTGTGTGTGCACCCTTGTACCTGAGCTCATAACCACTTTCTACCGGCTGCCAACCGAATGTGTCTGTCCACTGGTGGTAGGTGGTGGGTAATACATTGATCCACTGGTGGTAGGTGGTGGGTAATGCATCGGTCCACTGGTGGTAGGTGGTGGGTTATACATCGGTCCACTGGTGGTAGGTGGTGGGTAATGCATCGGTCCACTGGTGGTAGGTGGTGGGTAATACATCAATCCACTGGTGGTAGGTGGTGGGTAATGCATCGGTCCACTGGTGGTAGGTGGTGGGTAATACATCGGTCCACTGGTGGTAGGTGGTGGGTAATGCATCGGTCCACTGGTGGTAGGTGGTGGGTAATACATCGATCCACTGGTGGTAGGTGGTGGGTAATACATCGATCCGCTGGTGGTAGGTGGTGGGTAATGCATCGGTCCACTGGTGGTAGGTGGTGGGTAATGCATCGGACCACTGGTGGTAGGTGGTGGGTAATACATCGATCCACTGGTGGTAGGTGGTGGGTAATGCATCGATCCACTGGTGGTAGGTGGTGGGTAATGGACTTGAGTATATCTTGGCATCAATAGGGGCTCCAGTTACTGAAGCTTTTATGCTTCAAGTGATATTTAATCTGTCAAGTCTGGCAAATTATTGGTCTCCATTTTCAGAATGAAATCTATCATTTCTTGTGCAATCTCGTTGGCTCCTTGATTGCTGTTGTGCTTGGTTGGTGGTGATGGTGTTTATTGTTGTTGTTTGTTTGGTGATGATGTTGACTGTTGTTGTTTGTTTGTTGCTGTTGATTGTTTGGTGATGATGTTGACTGTTGTTGTTTGTTTGTTGCTGTTGATTGTTTGGTGATGATGTTGACTGTTGTTGTTTGTTTGTTGCTGTTGATTGTTTGGTGATGTTGACTGTCATTGTTTGTTTGTTGCTGTTGATTGTTTGTGGCACTCTTGACTGCTGTCAAATGTGTTTTGTCCATGGCTTCCCTCTTCCCCACAGATGGATGGCAGTAGTGCTTGGGATTGACCTCCCTCGGCTCACTGAGTTCGAGAGCTCTTTGTGTAACGGTGTCTTCTTGTGTGGACTGGGAGAGGCTGTACTGCCATCAGATGCCATGTGGACAAAAGTCTACGACAAAGATCAGACCAAGTTCAAGGTTAGTTCTTTGGGGTGTGTGAAAACTATTGATCTCCTAGCAACCAAGTGGACCTGTTATCTTTTGCTAATAAACTGATTGGTCAACCATGGAGGAACTAGTCAACCATGGAATGTTCATTTTCTTATCGTTTCTGTAGGCTAAAGGCCTGGATTACAGACATACTGACAACATCAATTTCTTCTTAGAATTTTTGAAGAAAATTGGTTTGCCCAAGGTCTGTGCACATACTGTACTTAAATGTTGGAAACATTGGTCACTTGAAATGTTCCAGATGGTGTGTGCCCTATGATTATGGGATATAATATTTGTCACTAAAATGATTGCAATGGAACCCACTCACGAAATCTGCCATATGGGATGTGTTCTGTACAGGGTGTGTTCTGTACAGGGTGTGTTCTGTACAGCGTGTGTACTGTACAGGGTGTGTACTGTACAGTGTGTTATGGTTTTGTGGGTTGTCAAGCTAATTTTAAAAATTGTTTTGTTTCAAAATACTATGGTT
>CAUJGJ010000242.1:4073638-4093290 GCA_963170055.1 Halisarca cf. caerulea | reverse complement strand
GTGTTACTTTCATTATGGTACAGTTCTGTGAGTACATTCACAATGAGCGCTGCAGCCTCAAGGTGTTGCAGCCTGTCCACAGGGGTAGTTTGTTGTGGACAGCCTCAAGGTGGTACAGCCTGTCTACAGGGGTAGTTTGTTGTGGACAGCCTCAAGGTGTTGCAGCCTGTCTACAGGGGTAGTTTGTTGTTGTGGACAGCCTCAAGGTTGTGCAGCCTGTCTACAGGGGTAGTTTGTTGTGGACAGCCTCAACACACACCCTAACCCACACTTTGACTATCACAAATCAGTTCTAGTGTACTACTAGTCTCGTTCCCAGCCGCTTCCACCAAATGGTGGGCGGAAGTGGCTGGGAACGAGACTAATATTGCACAGAAGACCCCACCCCCTCAGATATAGTACAGAAGACCCCCCCCCTGGATACGTTGACTGCTTGCATCCTTTCAGTTTCTCATTTCTAACCACTCACCAACCCAGTCAGCTTCTACTACTAGCACTCACCAACCCAGTGCGGCTTCTACTACTAGCACTCACCAACCCAGTGCGGCTTCTACTACTAGCACTCACCAACCCAGTGCGGCTTCTACTACTAGCACTCACCAACCCAGTGCAGCTTCTACTACTAGCACTCACCAACCCAGTGCAGCTTCTACTACTAGCACTCACCAACCCAGTGCGGCTTCTACTACTAGCACTCACCAACCCAGTGCGGCTTCTACTAGCACTCACCAACCCAGTGCAGCTTCTACTACTAGCACTCACCAACCCAGTGCGGCTTCTACTACTAGCACTCACCAACCCAGTGGGGCTTCTACTACTAGCACTCACCAACCCAGTGCAGCTTCTACTACTAGCACTCACCAACCCAGTGCGGCTTCTTCTACTAGCACTCACCAACCCAGTGCGGCTTCTACTACTAGCACTCACCAACCCAGTGCGGCTTCTACTACTAGCACTCACCAACCCAGTCAGCTTCTACTACTAGCACTCACCAACCCAGTCAGCTTCTACTACTAGCACTCACCAACCCAGTGCGGCTTCTACTACTAGCACTCACCAACCCAGTGCAGCTTCTTCTACTAGCACTCACCAACCCAGTGCAGCTTCTTCTACTAGCACTCACCAACCCAGTGCGGCTTCTACTACTAGCACTCACCAACCCAGTGCGGCTTCTACTACTAGCACTCACCAACCCAGTCAGCTTCTACTACTAGCACTCACCAACCCAGTGCGGCTTCTACTACTAGCACTCACCAACCCAGTGTGGCTTCTTCTACTAGCACTCACCAACCCAGTGCGGCTTCTACTACTAGCACTCACCAACCCAGTGCGGCTTCTACTACTAGCACTCACCAACCCAGTGCAGCTTCTACTACTAGCACTCACCAACCCAGTGTGGCTTCTTCTACTAGCACTCACCAACCCAGTCAGCTTCTACTACTAGCACTCGCCAACCCAGTCAGCTTCTACTACTAGCACTCACCAACCCAGTGCGGCTTCTACTACTAGCACTCACCAACCCATTGCGGCTTCTACTACTAGCACTCACCAACCCAGTGCGGCTTCTACTACTAGCACTCACCAACCCAGTGCGGCTTCTACTACTAGCACTCACCAACCCAGTGCGGCTTCTACTACTAGCACTCACCAACCCAGTGCGGCTTCTACTACTAGCACTCACCAACCCAGTGCGGCTTCTACTACTAGCACTCACCAACCCATTGCGGCTTCTACTACTAGCACTCACCAACCCAGTGCGGCTTCTACTACTAGCACTCACCAACCCAGTGCGGCTTCTACTACTAGCACTCACCAACCCAGTGCGGCTTCTACTACTAGCACTCACCAACCCAGTGCAGCTTCTACTACTAGCACTCACCAACCCAGTCAGCTTCTACTACTAGCACTCACCAACCCAGTGCGGCTTCTACTACTAGCACTCACCAACCCAGTGCGGCTTCTACTACTAGCACTCACCAACCCAGTGCGGCTTCTACTACTAGCACTCACCAACCCAGTGCGGCTTCTACTACTAGCACTCACCAACCCATTGCGGCTTCTACTAGCACTCACCAACCCAGTGCAGCTTCTACTACTAGCACTCACCAACCCAGTGCGGCTTCTACTACTAGCACTCACCAACCCAGTGGGGCTTCTACTACTAGCACTCACCAACCCAGTGCAGCTTCTACTACTAGCACTCACCAACCCAGTGCGGCTTCTTCTACTAGCACTCACCAACCCAGTGCGGCTTCTACTACTAGCACTCACCAACCCAGTGCGGCTTCTACTACTAGCACTCACCAACCCAGTCAGCTTCTACTACTAGCACTCACCAACCCAGTCAGCTTCTACTACTAGCACTCACCAACCCAGTGCGGCTTCTACTACTAGCACTCACCAACCCAGTGCAGCTTCTTCTACTAGCACTCACCAACCCAGTGCAGCTTCTTCTACTAGCACTCACCAACCCAGTGCGGCTTCTACTACTAGCACTCACCAACCCAGTGCGGCTTCTACTACTAGCACTCACCAACCCAGTCAGCTTCTACTACTAGCACTCACCAACCCAGTGCGGCTTCTACTACTAGCACTCACCAACCCAGTGTGGCTTCTTCTACTAGCACTCACCAACCCAGTGCGGCTTCTACTACTAGCACTCACCAACCCAGTGCGGCTTCTACTACTAGCACTCACCAACCCAGTGCAGCTTCTACTACTAGCACTCACCAACCCAGTGTGGCTTCTTCTACTAGCACTCACCAACCCAGTCAGCTTCTACTACTAGCACTCGCCAACCCAGTCAGCTTCTACTACTAGCACTCACCAACCCAGTGCGGCTTCTACTACTAGCACTCACCAACCCATTGCGGCTTCTACTACTAGCACTCACCAACCCAGTGCGGCTTCTACTACTAGCACTCACCAACCCAGTGCGGCTTCTACTACTAGCACTCACCAACCCAGTGCGGCTTCTACTACTAGCACTCACCAACCCAGTGCAGCTTCTACTACTAGCACTCACCAACCCAGTGCGGCTTCTACTACTAGCACTCACCAACCCATTGCGGCTTCTACTACTAGCACTCACCAACCCAGTGCGGCTTCTACTACTAGCACTCACCAACCCAGTGCGGCTTCTACTACTAGCACTCACCAACCCAGTGCGGCTTCTACTACTAGCACTCACCAACCCAGTGCAGCTTCTACTACTAGCACTCACCAACCCAGTCAGCTTCTACTACTAGCACTCACCAACCCAGTGCGGCTTCTACTACTAGCACTCACCAACCCAGTGCGGCTTCTACTACTAGCACTCACCAACCCAGTGCGGCTTCTACTACTAGCACTCACCAACCCAGTGCGGCTTCTACTACTAGCACTCACCAACCCATTGCGGCTTCTACTACTAGCACTCACCAACCCAGTGCGGCTTCTACTACTAGCACTCACCAACCCAGTGCGGCTTCTACTACTAGCACTCACCAACCCAGTGTGGCTTCTTCTACTAGCACTCACCAACCCAGTCAGCTTCTACTACTAGCACTCACCAACCCAGTGCGGCTTCTACTACTAGCACTCACCAACCCAGTGCAGCTTCTACTACTAGCACTCACCAACCCAGTCAGCTTCTACTACTAGCACTCACCAACCCAGTGCGGCTTCTACTACTAGCACTCACCAACCCAGTGCGGCTTCTACTACTAGCACTCACCAACCCAGTGCGGCTTCTACTACTAGCACTCACCAACCCAGTGCGGCTTCTACTACTAGCACTCACCAACCCAGTGCAGCTTCTACTACTAGCACTCACCAACCCAGTGCAGCTTCTACTACTAGCACTCACCAACCCAGTGCGGCTTCTACTACTAGCACTCACCAACCCAGTCAGCTTCTACTACTAGCACTCACCAACCCAGTCAGCTTCTACTTTTTTGGTTAATTTTGGTTACCTCACAAATTGAGCACAAACCCTCAACCAATCACCCACTTCATCCCTGACACTGCACTACAGTGTACTTGGTTGTAAAGCATTCATGAATCCCCAGTTGTTGTTTCCTAGTATTTGAGGAGGTTGTACAAACCATCTCTAAAGGAAGCATCTAAGATTTTTTATTCTTTTGTCAGGCAAATGTTTACTTCATCCTATTCTATTCTAATATATTGACCAAATGTTTTGTGCATATGGGGGACAAATTGTGCATATGGGGGACAAATTGTGCATATGGGGGACAAATTGTGCTCATGGGGACACATTGAGCTAAGGGGGACAATTTTACTTGTGGGGGACAAATTATATGGAGAAAATGCAATGTAACTGCTAATTTGCATTTGTCTTACAAACCACGAACTTGGCTTGTTCACTTTCACATGTGGAGCCGTCTCACTACTGGTGTGGTAGATAGATACACTGGAGCCGTCTCACTACTGGTGTGGTAGATAGATACACTGGAGCCGTCTCACTACTGGTGTGGTAGATAGATACACTGTCTAGGAATTTTCACTCCTACAAGTTGTTCACAATAGGTGCTTCTCCACTGTTTTATCCTCTGCAGTCGTTCTACCTGAGTACGATAGACATCTATGAACAACGCAACCAACCTCGCTTCATCTACACTTTGCATGCTTTGAGTCACTACCTAAAGAAGAAGGGTCTTTTGGGCAGCTCAGTTGAAGCTGTTCAGAAAGACTATTTCAACACTGGTTAGCATGTGTGAACATACACTACTCACACACACACACACACACACACACACACACACACACACACACACACACACACACACACACACACACACACACACGGATGCACACACACGGATGCACACACACGCACACACGGATGCACACACACACACACACACACACACACACACACACACACACACACACACACACGCACACACACACACACACTGCACACACACAGATGCACACATACACATAGTAATCAGCTGACATTCCCTCAGAGAGGGAGGTGTCGAAAGTGGTCCACACTGTCAAGAGAGGTGTGAGGTCTCAGGATGTGGAGGCTTTTAGAGTTGTAAAGGACATAGTGAATGAAGAAGTAAGGGAGAGTCTAGGGGCAGAGTAGGCGCTCTGTTGTTGTCAGTGATGGGACTGTTTTCCTTTTATAGTTACAATATCAAGCAATGGGGATGGAAGATGCAGAGGAAGACGAACTTGTTTCTGAAGAACAAGACGACATCTACGATTCCTTTCAAGGAATACATGTAAGCAGTCCCTACCCCACCCCACCCCACCTGGTATCACTGATGTAAGCAGTCCCTACCCCACCCCACCCCACCTGGTATCACTGTTGTAAACAGTCCCTACCCCACTCCACCCCAGTGGGTAATACCGTATCACTGATGTAAGCAGTCCCTACCCCACCCCACCCCACCCCACCTGGTATCACTGATGTAAGCAGTCCCTACCCCACCCCACCCCACCTGGTATCACTGTTGTAAGCAGTCCCTACCCCAACCTAGTCTCACGTTGCCTCTCGCCTCCATATTTCACCCAATGATGTCAGCATAAAAATATGGAGGTGAGAAGCAGTCTGGGCAATGTGAGACTAACCCCACCCCACCCCAGTGGGTATCACTGTTGTAAGCAGTCCCTACCCCACCCCACCCCAGTGGGTGTGACTGTTGTACTTCTCGCCTCACAGTCACCCACTACCATCTCAACCTCTTCTTGTGCCAACTCCAAAGACATTCACCTGGCAACACTCAACTGCTCTTGTCCTGGGGTCACTGTCAGAGTCTATGAAAAGGGCCTCAGTAGACCACACAATTCAGAAGGTGAGCGAAGGCATTAACTGGGCATCAGTTGTTTAGTTTACTCCCCTCTCCTCCTCCCCTCCCCTCTCCTCCCCCTCCCCTCCCCTCTCCTCCTCCCCTCCCCTCCCCTCCCCTCCCCCCTCCCCTCCCCTCTCCTCCTCCCCTCCCCTCCCCTCCCCTATACATCTGTAGAAGAACACTTGTTACAAGTAGTGTCGTTAGCTATTGACAAGGAAGACAAAGGTGCTCTTCTCAAACTTCTTCAGAACTCTTTGTTTGGGGACATGAACATTGTGCCCACGAAACAAGCCTCTGAACTTTACTACACTTCTCTGAAGGAGATTCGTGGTGAGGAGCGAATGCCAGAGGATGTACTGGTGAGACATGGACCTCCCATGGTGGAAGTATAGCTTTAGTCACATCTACACTTACCGTCCTTTGTGTACCGTCCTCTACGTACCGTCCTCTATGTACCGTCCTCTATGTACCGTCCTCTATGTACCGTCCTCTGTGTACCGTCCTCTATGTACCGTCCTCTATGTACCGTCCTCTATGTACCGTCCTCTGTGTACCGTCCTCTATGTACCGTCCTCTGTGTACCATCCTCTATGTACCATCCTCTATGTACCCTCTACTAGTGTGTGTATTCAGGTCTTTCTCGAATGGATTGTGATCGACTCCTGGGGAAGATGGCTCCCGGAAGTTACCTATTGAGGGACAGTTTAACACGGCCTGGACAGCTTGCTGTGTCATTCAGGTTTGCTTACGTGGGACCCCTTTAGTCTGAGGCTACTCCACCAGGGCCCACGGAACTCATGCAAATCACACATGATTTTTACATACACATTGTGTGGCTTAAGTAGCTGCACTTTTTTCCCAAACAAGCAAGGGGTGCAGGTTGGGAATCGAACCCACACACTTTGGTGTCATATCCACACAGGCTAGCTCTTGAGCCACCCTGCACCCCCTGCTTATGTGGTTATATGATTGTGATGGTGATGGTGAGGGCGGGGGGGGAGGGGCAAAGAGGGGGTGGGCATGGTAGAGTGGTGATGTATGTGATTATGATCTCTTTGTTCTTGTGCTGTCAGGAACTTGACTGGAATAAAGCATTGGATAGTGCAAACTGTAGACGGTCAATATTGTTGGGGCCAAAACCAGTGTTTTCCGTCATTGGACTCCTTTGTTCAAGTGTGTGACTTCCATCAATACCACACCCACCATGTCTAGGTTCATTTTGTCATTATTTTCAAAATATAGAATTTTTCTCGAGCACTTTGTGAGCACACAAGTCTCACTGTTGCTATGGGAGTGTGTCCTGAATTATACTCGTCAGAATGGAAGAAAGTTAAAGTGAGTTCTGCATGTCCCCACCTCCCCATCTCCCTCATCTCCCCATCTCCCTGTCTCCCCCACCTCCCCACCTCCCCATCTCCCTCATCTCCCCATCTCCTCTACCTCCCCATCTCCCCTACCTCCCCATCTCCCCCACCTCCCCATCTCCCCTACCTCCCCATCTCCCCTACCTCCCCATCTCCCCTACCTCCCCATCTCCCTCATCTCCCCTACCTCCCCATCTCCCCCACCTCCCCATCTCCCCTACCTCCCCATCTCCCCATCTCCCCATCTCCCCCACTCCCCACCTCCCATCCACTCTCCATGTGATAGTTTGGTTTTGTGTGGTACAATTATGACTACTATAGAAGTTGGCTGTCATGTCCAGTGCTAAGAACTCCCTATCTCTGGAGCATGTTAAGAGAATTGTGAAGACTGTTAACCACAAGATGATGATGGAAAAGAGGCTAAAACAGGAAGAGGAACTCAGACGGAAACAGGAAGATCAGCTTAGACTGCTCAAACAGGAAAAGGAAGTGACAACTAAGCAGGAAGAGGAAGTAAGAGCTAAACAGGAAGAGGAAGTGAGAGCTAAACAGGAAGAGGAAGCACTTCGTATGGAGTCAGAAACTCGTCTACTGCTTGAGCATGAATTGAAGCTTCAAGACAAGCAGTCACAGGCGAGAAAAGCAGAGAAGAGAGAGCTAACCAAACAAGACTCGGTGCAGATGGACAAGGTACTTTGTGTGTGTGTGTGTGTGTGTGTGTGTGTGTGTGTGTGTGTGTGTGTTAAGGGATTCTCCTTTTCTGTAGGCCCCATCTGTTGAGAAGTGGAACAGATCATTTATCCTGCATTTAGGTCGTGGAGGAGCGGAGACTGTCCTCACCAAATATGGACGGTATGTCATTTTCCAGCTGTCATATGTTGTGATCTGTGACATCACTCCACCCCCCCATCCCCAGAGCTGGATCCTTTATTGTCCGACCTAGCGAGAAGAATCCAAATGACTTTGCAATTGTGTTCAGAACTCATTCTGAAATGAGAAATTGGAAAGTTACTTTAGACAATGGAAAGTATGTTGTCAAGCCTTACCCCCAGAAGTACAGCACACTGGAGGAGGTTGTTAAGGTGAGGCATCCCATAGTGGAGTACTAAAAGACTGTACTTTATGGGATGGTATCTGTTAGTTGTTCACAGAAGCCGTAAGTGGTGCTAACAAGCTGAAGATGGAACCACTGGTCCTGGAGAAGTCTGTCCTTGACGACATGTTTGGCTACAAAGCTGTAGGAAATGGAAAGAGAGAGGAGCCTGGTCCACCACACCCTGCCACTCAAGACTCTCATGGGCAGAATGGAAACCTGAGAGGTGTGTGTGTGTGTGTGTGTGTACGTGTGTGTGTGTGTGTGTGTGTGTGTGTGTGTGTGTGTGTGTGTGTGTGTGTATGTTTTTGTGTGTGTGTGTGTGTGTGTGTGTGTGTGTGTGTGTGTGTGCTTGGTTGTATGAACTAATATTAAGTGTTATTGTTTATTGTTATTATGCATTTTCTGTTTAATAGCTGAGATCATTGGCTGGTCAGTGGCTGATGTCCATCAGTGGATGTTAGAACGAGGGTTAGAGCAGTTTGCTGGTGCCTTCCGTGACCAAGCGGTGGATGGGGAGTGTCTGGTCTCCCTGGACCACGCCCAACTGAGGGATGACATAGGAGTGTCTGCCTTAGGCCATCGACACAGGATCTTACGCAGCATCAAATGTTTGCTGGAAGGAACAAGCAACAATTGAATATTTTGGAAATTTTTCAAAATACATTTTTTACTTGTAAACTTTTGAGTGCATGTGTGTCCATTTATAGTATATACATTCTCTCTTGTTTGTACATGATTGCTTATTATTTATATTGTTTAACAGTAATAAAGTACAATAATAATAGATAATAATCTTGTCATTATGGATAAGAGTAAAAACACAATCTCAATACTTTTACGTTCATGCATCTGTGTCAAGGGTGCATGGGTGTGGGGGGTGTGGTGAGGTGTGGTCTGTGTCAAGGGTGCATGTGTGTGGGGTGTGTGGTCTGTGCCAAGGGTGCATGGGTGTGGGGGGTGTGGTCTGTGTCAAGGGTGCATGGGTGTGGGGTGTGTGGTCTGTGTCAAGGGTGCATGGGTGTGGGGTGTGTGGTCTGTGTCAAGGGTGCATGGTGAGGTGTGGTCTGTGTCAAGGGTGCATGGTGAGGTGTGGTCTGTGTCAAGGGTGCATGGGTGTGGGGGGTGTGGTCTGTGGGTGTGGTGAGGTGTGGTCTGTGTCAAGGGTGCATGTGTGTGGGGTGTGGTCTGGCCCATTGCATGGTATATAGTGGTGCAGTCCATGGGTGTGGTGAGGTGTGGCCTGTGGGGTGTGCAGTCCATGGGTGTGGTGAGGTGTGGTCTGTGGGTGTGCCGTCCATGGGCGTGGCCTATGATGTGGGGAGGGCATGGTCTATGGGCGTGGTGGGGGGTTGGGAGGTATCAAAGGTTTGTTGTTCACAGGAAGAGGTAGCTCGTAGCTGTAAGCAGCCACACTGCACACTTCACTCCGAGGTAGGCTCAACTGATTGTGAACAGCAGAGGCCTTGCTGTATTGCTTGCGTGGAGAAGTGTGGTGTCTTATCTTCTCTGCATGTGGCGGGTGAGGTACGTCACCAATAGGACTCTTTCCTGTACTTCCTGGACCACTTCCTGTACTTCCTGGACCACTTCCTGTATGGCCTGGACCACTTCCTGTACGTCCTGGACCACTTCCTTTATCACTGTCTGAGCTGCTGTCTGAGCTGCTGTGTGAGCTGATGTTGTCAAGTGATAGACAGAGAGCACCAGAGGGATTATTTCCTGTCATTCGAAGAGAGTCATATACGTGCTTTGGTCTGTGGAGTTTAGCATAACCCGGTTGTGACTGGTCTAAAGTGGTTGGATCAAGATCTTCATAGGATGAGCATGAACTGTAAAATGATTCCACAGACAAGGACCGACCGATCGCACCCTTGAAAGGTGGGAGGGGTGGACGAACAGCAGGTAACGGGCATACATCCTTTCCTAACACAAGATATGCAGATGTCTGCTGTCTGGTTGTCTGTCTGGCTGATTCCCTGGGTGTCTGTCTAGGTAGCTGTCTAGACACCTGTCCATGTGGCTGTCTAGACATCTGTCCAGGTGGCTGCCTAGACATCTGTCCAGGTGGTGTGGATGGCAAAGGAGGTGGTTCAGGGCTCACAACTATAGTGTCGTAGTCTACACTCTCCCTGGACGCAGAGAAGCCGTGCAACTGAGATGTTCTCAGATAAGTAGCATCGGTTGTCATGGTATCACTAGCCGGCAAGTGGGTGATGGCATTCCGGCTGGGGATGTTAAAGCTGGCTGTGGGACGTAAGCTGACAGCTACTGATGTGGTTGAGCGAGTATTGAAGGTATGGGAACCTAAGACAACAGAACAAGTAATGTTAGTTCAATTCCTATCCAAATGGCCTGGTACAGCGACTCTGGTAAAAAGCAACTCTCAGAGCACCGCACCCATCTCCCACACCACAGAACACCCTCATTCTCCTACACCACAGAACACCCTCATTCTCCTACACCACAGAACACCCTCATTCTCCCACACCACAGAACACCCTCATTCTCCCACACCACAGAACACCCTCATTCTCCCACACCACAGAACACCCTCATTCTCCCACACCACAGAACACCCTCATTCTCCCACACCACAGAACACCCTCATTCTCCCACACCACGAAACACCCTCATTCACCCACACCACAGAACACCCTCATTCTCCCACACCACAGAACACCCTCATTCTCCCACAACATAGAACACCCTCATTCTGCCCCATTTGACATCCCTCACGGGACATCTCCATGTATGTACAGGACTGTTTACTGTGGCCCCAATGGTGTCCTCGTTATAGAGATTTCGCTCTAAAGGACTGTTTACTGTGGTCCCAGTGGTGTCCTTATTATAGAGGTTCTAAAGTCAAACTATATAGAACTCACCTCTGTGAGGTGTCACCTCATCTCCATGGTTACCAACAGCTCTCTCTTCTGTACTTTGAGACAAGTCAACTTCTTTTGTCATTTTACTGTCGTCTTTTCTAACACTCAAACGAAACCTGTTCTTTCGCTTTCGGCTAATTATAAAGTGACAAAATTAATGCTTTGAATACAGCCAAGGCCAACACGTGTACACATTCACACACACACACACACACACACACACATGTGCACACACGCATGCACACACATGTGCACACACGCATGCACACATGCATACACACACACACACACACACACACATGTGCACACACGCATGCACACATGCATACACACACACACACACACACACACACACACACACACACACACATGTGCACACACGCATGCACACATGCATACACACACACACACACACACACACACACACACACACACACACACACACACACATGTGCACACACGCATGCACACATGCATACACACACACACACACACACACACACACACACACACACACACACACACACACACACACACAGAGGCTAACATTGCTGTGTAGAAGACTACAGAAATCCCAAAGGCAACCACCAGAAGTAGGCCTCCAATGATGCTTGGAATGATGATCTCTAATGGAAGAGATCGTGTTTGTTCGTACGTCTGTCGAGGGAAGATCTCTCTCTGAGGTGTTTCACCTCCTCGACCTAGTTTGTTCTCTGCCTGGATAGAGAGGATGTAGGAGGAGTCTGGATTGAGTTGTGCAAAAGTGTGTGATAGGGAGTGAGAGCCGTCCACAGTGATGGTAGTGGTCCCAAAAGACAGATAGTAACGAAGAATAGGAAATCCCCCCGTGTGCTTAGGTGGTCGCCAGGAAACAGTCACCTCCGTCAGACTGGGGGCTGTCACCATAACAGAAGTAGGTGTGCCTGGAACTGTGGGCGGAGAGTTGTTTGAATAACACAAAAACAATAGCAAATATCAACATAAAAGATTGAGCACAACCTAACATCCCAGGAACAGGCGTGCACATGTACACAAGACAGGCAGACAGAAATGCAGAACACAACAGAAATACATACAGGTATCAGGTATCAGGTATCAGGTATCAGGTATCAGGTATCAGGTATTCTTCTTATTTAATCTGGGGAACCTTTAGCCAGAGGCTACTATAAGTGGCACCCAGAAAAGAAAAAAGGGAAAAAGGGACAAAGGCAAAACACAAAAGAAACACGGAGGAAGTACAAAGATTACAAAAAATGGAGATGCAGCAAAAAAATAAAATATAATGAGATCAGAATTTCAAAACATTAATAATATTCAATCAGTGTTGGGGGATATAATAGCCAATGAAATCAATGAAATAAGGTGATTGTTGTGTGAAAAGACATGCATGTTGTGTACAGAAATACTGGGCTAATCATTCAAAAAGTGATTTTCACATAGTCTTGTGAATACAGTGGACACAAACAGTAGATGCAGACAGCAGAGGCAAACAGTAGACGCAGACAGTAGACACAGACAGTAGACACAGACAGTAGACACAGACAGTAGACACAGACAGCAGACACAGACAGTAGACACAAACAATAGACGCAAACAGTAGACACAGACAGTAGACACAAACAATAGACGCAAACAGTAGACACAGACAGTAGACAAGGACAGTAGACACAGACAGTAGACGCAAACAGTAGACACAGACAGTAGACACAGACAGTAGACACAGACAGTAGACGCAAACAGTAGACACAGACAGTAGACGCAAACAGTAGACACAGACAGTAGATGCAGACAGTAGACACAGACAGTAGACACAGACAGTAGACACAGACAGTAGACACAGACAGTAGACGCAAACAGTAGACACAGACAGTAGACACAGACAGTAGACGCAAACAGTAGACGCAAACAGTAGACGCAAACAGTAGACACAGACAGTAGACGCAGACAGTAGACGCAAACAGTAGACACAGACAGTAGACGCAGACAGTAGACGCAAACAGTAGACACAGACAGTAGACACAGACAGTAGACGCAAACAGTAGACACAGACAGTAGACACAGACAGTAGACACAGACAGTAGACACAGACAGTAGACGCAAACAGTAGACACAGACAGTAGATGTGTGCAGTGTTGTGCACCTGAGTATGGCTGTATCTTGATAGGGTTGCTCTTGAAAGGCAAACTGTCACTCCCAGATGGTTTGGCTTGTAAAGTGAATGTGTATTCTCCACTTAACAAACGATCAATGGTCACTGATGTCTGACCAACAACAACAACCAGTGTGTGGATGACCTTTGAGCCTGATCTCCAAAACTCAACTTCATAGCCTGATAAAATTACCCCTCTCATGTGGTCCCATTTCAATTTCACACTTCCTGGTCTTGGAATGGGCCCACCAGTGAAGTTACTTGGTGGAGGGATTATGTCTGCAGAATAAAATATCACTACCATCAGCTGACAGCACATCAGCTACCATCAGCTGACAGCACATCAGCTATCATCAGCTGACAGCACATCAGCTACCATCAGCTGACAGCACATCAGCTATCATCAGCTGACAGCACATCTGCTACCATCAGCTGACAGCACATCAGCTACCATCAGCTGACAGCACATCAGCTACCATCAGCTGACAGCACATCAGCTACCATCAGCTGACAGCACATCAGCTACCATCAGTTGACAGTATCTATCACAAATCAACAATTTAGGGGGTGTCTGTGGCATAGTTGGTGAAGCGAGTGATTCTGAGGCTGGGTTATGGGATGGATGAAGGTCTATCCCAGCAGAAGTGGCTCTTTGGGTATTTTTCCCCTACCCCCCCCCCCCCCTACAAACTGAGGAAGAACAGTGAAGAAGAGCATCAACTATAGCCAACAAATTGATTGAACATGACTGTTTGTCGTTTCCATGATTATGTGTTGTTTGTATGAGATTACATGTGACCACAGGACCCCCTGGAAGACCAGCCAAGGGGCTGAAGGGGACCACAAGACCCCCTGGAAGACCAGCCAAGGGGCTGAAGGGGACCACAGGATCCCCTGGAAGACCAGCCAAGGGGCTGAAGGGGCGTCCTGTCTAAATATTGAAATATTATTATTATTATAATTAACAATTTATCAAGTTGCTTATAGCAGATGAGTCTTCCGACTCACTTCTGTTGAGAGTGATCCCTTCCAACTTGAAGCCGTAAATTGCTGCTATAGTAATGGATAAGAGAAAGGCCCCCCTACTAGAGGTGTGTGCTTCTAGTTTGATGTTGTTGGTGTGCTTGTCCACTAGCAGAGGTGCGTGTCCCTGCGGCACAACCACAGCCACCTTGTACATGTCCACAGGACCAGAGCCTACCAATGGGTCCTTCCAGGTCACATCAGCAATAGGGTACTTTTCAAGAGTGATGATTACATCACGAGGAGCTGTAGCAAACAGGAGAGTATACACAAATAGACACATACATCCTCATATCAGCCTATTCTCTCTCTCTCACACGCACACACATCACATAGATACACACATATACATATGTACAAATGCATGCATGCACACACACACACACACACACACACACACACACACACACACACACACACACACACACACACACACACACACAGAAACACACACATGCACACACACACACACAAACACACACACACACACACACACACACACACACACACACATACACACACAAACACACACACACACAAACACACACACATACACACACACACACACACACACACACACACACACACACACACATACATGGGACAACCCACCTAGTTCACTGCTTATGAACAAGCCAACATATGAAGACATTCCTTGAGCTAATGAACACTGGTAGAGACCTTGGTCCTCACTGTCAAACCCCACATCGAAAATTAGAATCTTGCTAGTCCTGTTTACCACTTGATAAACAGGTCCTCTTTCGGGGACTACTGTTCCATCTGGAAAAATCCAGATTCCAGTTTCATTATTGCAGTGGAAACTTGGATGTTCCCCAATCAGGGTGACAGCGGTTGAGTTGGTAACCTTAACACCATTCTCAGTTGATACATCCAAGGAGGTCCCACTGAAGAAGATGGCCGCTGAACGCAGAGGGGAAGTGTTCTATGATGTTACTTTATACCCTCATGACTACATAGACACACACATAGTTACCCAAGCACACCAGCACACACTCACCCAAGCACACCAGCACACACTCGCCCAAGCACACCAGCACACACTCGCCCAAGCACACCAGCACACACTCACCCAAGCACACCAGCACACACTCAAGCACACCAGCACACACTCCCCAAGCACACCAGCACACACTCACCCTAGCACACCAGCACACACTCACCCAAGCACACACTCACCCAAGCACATACTCACCCAAGCACACTAGAACACACTCCCCAAGCACACCAGCACACACTCACCCAAGCACACCAGCACACACTCACCCAAGCACACCAGCACACACTCCCCAAGCACACCAGCACACACTCACCCAAGCACACCAGCACACACTCACCCAAGCACACCAGCACACACTCCCCAAGCCCACCAGCACACACTCACCCAAGCACACCAGCACACACTCACCCAAGCACACCAGCACACACTCACCCAAGCACACCAGCACATAAAGATATTGCCCAGAATTTGTGTGTTGGCTATCCACTTTCATCCTCAGAGACAACAAAAACAAACACAAAAGAACTGAAAAACTTAGATTCCAGTTAACAACTCTCTAGTTGTACTCCACTGCCAACTAAGTTCTTCTCAACTGGTGTTCAGCTAAACTCAGCACACACCTCTGTTCTCAGTCACTTTAGCTTCAAACCATATGAAGTCACAGCTAAAATGCCTACTGTTTTCAAACACTGTATTAAGAGGTTTCATGCTGTGGACGAAACATCCCAAATAACTGATGTGTGTCAGACATCACCAGCTGAGTACAATGGACACTGTTTGCACACAGCAACTGAACAAGTTGACGTGCAGCAGATCAACCTCATTGACAAGTGTTGACTGCAGCAGATCAACCTCATTGACAAGTGTTTAGAAACAGCTCTCCTTGTACTGTCCATTTGAGGAGCCCATACAACCGCTCCCCAGCGTTTTATTACACGACTCAAAGCCTTACACCAACTAGGGTACAGGAAGTGGACCAGTGAGGTACACAAGTGATGCACATGAAAAGACAGGATTGAACAGAGAAGAATAGAGGAAGTATACAAACGACACACAGAAGCAGAGAGAGAAATGCACAGGAAGTCAAGGAGAGGAGTGAACAAGAAATGTGGTAAACATGGTGAACTGTGTGTGTGTGTGTGTGTGTGTGTGTGTGTGTGTGTGTGTGTGTGTGTGTATGTGTGTGTGAGTGTGTGTGTGTACGTGTGTGTGTGTGTGTGTGTGTGTGTGTGTGTGTGTGTGTGTATGTGTGTGTGAGTGTGTGTGTGTACGTGTGTGTGTGTGTGTGTGTGTGTGTGTGTGTGTGTGTGTGTGTGTGTACGTGTGTGTGTACGTGTGTGTGTACGTATGTGTGTGTGTGTGTGTGTGTGTGTGTGTGTGTGTGTGTGTGTGTGTGTGTGTGTGTGTGTGCAAAATTCCCCTTGCAACGAGGAAGCCACGCAAACACTAAATAAAAACTCAAATAATTATTATTCAGAACAGGTCAAACCATAGATATCTATGGTCAAATCAAGGTTATTTTTCAGCCAGTTTTTGTGTTAGAGCATCCTTGAAAGATTTGGCATAGCTAGGACTGATATTGTCCATCAAAGCGTAGACTGTTTCGAAGATTTGCCTCTCTCCGGCTGGCTCAGACAGAATCTTATCCTGGCCTTCACCAAGGACCTATCCGAGCGGCAGAGACGCATTAAGACGCGTTCTGACAGTACTCGAACACACCAAATGCAAGAACGTGGTATGCAAAACGCACATGAAATCCGCTGCTGTCCAGCCTGATTGTGATTGTGATGCCTTCTTTGGTAGTCACGTTGACGTGACACACACTAGGAGAACACTCCAATACTTGCGATAGTTTCCAGGACTTGACTGCATATGCCACGTCTCCAAACTGAAGTTCTGCTTCGACTGTGTAGTCGATTGTCAAGCAAAGGCCTTTCTCGGCGGCCATTTTCATGATTTTGTATTAAATCTCGATTTATACAATACTAATGCCATTAGTTGTATATAAATGACTCCCAATCAAATCTCATCAACTATTCTACACCGACCACTCCCTCTGAGACCACTCCCTCTTCTTCTTCGAGGACACCTCTAGTTGTTTGCTTCGAACACGCGTCCTCCCACCAGTAGCTACAAGGTGAGCGCGGGATGGATTTTATATCGACATGCAAGTGTTATCCGATCCGGATAAATTCGCCAGCTATGCCTGTGGTTTAGATAAGCGAAAATAGATCCGCTTGTGAACTGGGAGTGGCGAGGGGAGTGGGAGTGGCGAGGGGAGTTGTACCGGTGTTGAGGGTCTATAGTATGACTCGGTTTAGGTAGATGGGTAGACAGATAAATGAATACACAGCCCCATCCATACCAGAACTCATCTACCTTGATTTAGCTCCAGAATAGCACATCACAGGAGCTAACAAAGAAGACATAGTCATTTAAGATCAATATATTTTTTGTCTAAATACAGCAAAGTAAACGAGTTAGTTATTGACTGAAGACTGTTAGAAAGAGTGAACACCTGAAACAGTACATGTGTCCATCACATCCATTGTCTATTGTTATGTGCCACCATCATCATCCCGCATCACTTGAATCAGTTTTCAGCTTCAGGTCACTGAGGCTCAAGTTTGTGACCAACTAAACTACAGCTTGTGTTTAGTCGGTAGAACTTAGTGTGATAGTGTCTTTATTCGTTTATTCTTGTGAGAGTTAATACGTGCTGTTTGGCTGTGCCTGCTGATGCTAATTTTGCTCAGTAAATGTTGACATTTGGCAGAGAGTTAATCCACTTTCATCATTCCATCATTAGATGCCAAATACTGGAATGCTCGATCACACAGCCTTCCGCCCATCTCCCAATGAAGTCAGACCCCGATCAGTCACTTACTGGATGCAACCTTGGCCATCCAAGAGTGGGTATGACACTCTAAGAAGTGCATCTGCTCGTGCTGAGCGAGCCATGAGCTTCAGTAGACATCTTCAGCAAGCTCAGACCAGTAGTTCCCAGACCAGACAAGTTCTTCAGGGTATGCAATAACTGCTAGTATCACAGTGTGCAATACTCCATATATCCACACATATATCTTTAGTATTTGATATTATACCAGGAGTGTGTGCTATCCAGGAGTGTGTGCTATCCAGGAATGTGTACTATCCAGGAGTGTGTGCTATACAGGAGTGTGTATTATCCAGGAGTGTGTACTATCCAGGAGTGTGTACTATCCAGGAGTGTGTATTATCCAGGAGTGTGTACTAACCAGGAGTGTGTGCTATCCAGGAGTGTGTACTATCCAGGAGTATGTACTATCCTGGAGTGTGTACTAACCAGGAGTGTGTACTATCCAGGAGTGTGTACTATCCAGGAGTGTGTACTATCCAGGAGTGTGTACTAACCAGGAGTGTGTACTATCCAGGAGTGCATATGTTTATTGACCACAAGGGTACAACCCCCTCTAATAATCCACACACATATATATACCCAGTTGGTTCAGTATTTTAAATGTATTATGGGAACTATAATATTTTATCTTTTACAGAAACACTTAAAAGCCCAAGAAACTCCGTTAGTCCATTCACCACCGCATCAAAGCCAACTTGTGGCTATCACTTTTCACGTTTCACTGATCACAAGAAGAGAAAGATTGGAATACCTCCATCTAACCTTGTGGCTTGGCGGTCCAATATAAGAGTCTAACTAAAGAATAATATTTTTACATTGCATTGTACATATTTGATATTAAGAACTTCCCATTATAAATCTGTACAATACATAATATTTGGTTAATTAGATTTTAATAATACAATTTACGAACTCTTAATCTGTGTCACTGATTCAAATCTGCTTATGGAAGAGCAGTCAAAGGCAGCTGCAACTTGCTCTGATAACGTTTTGCACTTATTGCTGTGCAACTCCTTCAGAAAAAAGGTTTGGCTGTATGCTATTTTTGAAATTGTATCAAGATTTAATCTGCTGTGTGTGTTTATCCTTCTGTGTATTGCTTTCAGGACTCCCATTAATACCAGTCTCTGATTGAAGGGGTCTTCCTGTTAAAATAATTATCTATCTATCTGCTAATAATTAATATTTTATAGGCTGCATAGGGGCCAAATTATTGCGCAACCGGAAGTTCAAAGTCACTGAGGGATAACAAACATGAGCAACTTGACAGTTCCTTCCAACCCTCCTGGTCGGCGGATTTCTCAGCTTCTTTCTGCTCCGTCGGTGGAGAAAGTACGCGGAGAGGATGGCAGCACCACATACCATTGTGTCGGCACGTATTCCTCTTTAGAGGATTCAGACTCGAGCGTTGCCAATG
>CAUJGJ010000242.1:4048638-4068638 GCA_963170055.1 Halisarca cf. caerulea | reverse complement strand
TAAGGTCAGGGCTGTAGTTCATATCCTCTTGCAGGCTGTCCTGTACAATGATCGGAGTGTCCTGGAGAACCACCACGCTGCCTCAAGTTGGGAACTACTCACTTCAGAGACTAAGAGAAACTTTATTTGTGATTTAGACCCAGCAGAGTATAAGAGACTCAGGTTTCTGTTCATTGAAGGAATTTTGGCCACAGACCTGAAGATGCATTTTGGGATGGTGGGGGATTTTAAGGCTAAGGTAAGTAGCCTCAAGGTATTAGTTAAAACACCATCGTCTCTTACAATGTTGTTTTCATCATTTCAACGTCACCATCATCATCATCATCACCATCACCATCACCAATATTATCCTATCATTGTCACTATCATGACTACTATCATGGACCTGTCAGTTTCCATCATACGTACCTCCCATGTATAGTATCTATCATGGTTTCCATCATGCAGTATGTCCCTGCCGGCAATATTGACTGGAGTAGTGAAGAGGACAGACTGACTGTAATGAAAATGGTCATCAAAATGGCTGACATTAATGGTCCATCTAAAAGTATTGAATTACACAAACTGTGGACTGAATGTATCACAGAAGAGTTTTATCAGCAGGTGAAGTGACGAACTCCCCCACCCTCCCCCTGTGTGCAGTATTTGTGAAGTGACGAACTCCCCCACCCTCCCCCCGTGTGCAGTATTTGTGAAGTGACGAACTCCCCCACTCTCCCCCTGTGTGTAGTATTAGTGAAGTAACGAACTCCCCCACCCTCCCCCCGTGTGCAGTATTTGTGAAGTGACGAACTCCCCCACCCTCCCCCCGTGTGCAGCATTAGTGAAGTGACGAACTCCCCCACTCTCCCCCTGTGTGTAGTATTAGTGAAGTGACGAACTCCCCCACTCTCCCCCTGTGTGTAGTATTAGTGAAGTGACGAACTCCCCCACCCTCCCCCCATGTGTAGTATTAGTGAAGTGACGAACTCCCCCACCCTCCCCCCATGTGTAGTATTAGTGAAGTGACGAACTCCCCCACCCTCTCCGTGTGTAGTATTAGTGAAGTGACGAACTCCCCCACCCTCCCCAGTGTGTAGTATTAGTGAAGTGATGAACTCCCCCACTCTCCCCTGTGTGTGCTGTACATGTGATAACTTTGTACTTTACAGGATGAAGAAGAGAAGCGATTGGGACTTCCCCCAACCATGTTTCTTCAAAGGGACCAACCAGAGAAGCTGCCTAAGGTGCAACTGTCCTTTGTCCAAAACCTTGTCTTCCCCTTGTTCCAAGTGTGTGCGCAGGCAGGCATTATACCAGGAGAACTGACAGTTGAGGAGTCAGCCACGCCCCCTCTGGACACACCCAATGAAAGAAAGTGGTCATCAGGGGCTGTCCCAAGGGAGCCCAGTGAGCAAAGACAGTCATTAGGGGCTATCCCTAGGGACACACCTGGTGAGCGAAGGTGGTCATCAGGGGCTGTCCCTCTAGAGAAGCTGGAACCTATGACTGTTGATTCCTCCAGTGAAGATGAGGATGCAAGCCCACAACGAAGGTTCACCAGTGTCATACTGGATAACTTGCAGGTGAAGATTAACCCCATTTTGGAGAGAACCTTGTTCATTAGTTTTTTCCTAACCTTTTCACATTAGGCTAACATTGACATGTGGCAAAGTGCGTTGGACAGCATTGAGGGGAGGGGAGGAGGGGGGGAGGAGACTGAGGGCAGATTAGCTCCACCTCCACTAATCACTGTTGAAGACAGCATTGAAGGCGATATCGAGGACAACTGAACTCTTTTCATGTCTTAATTTATCCCTATTACGTAATTATGTGAACCATTGCATATAACACTAAAATGGGTAACTTTTTTGTTACAAAGTTTGATGTATTTTCATTATAATAATAATATTATAATTGTTGTAGATCCTATAATTATAATTATGCATAGTATCAGTCAGTGTTGTGGCAGCTACTATTGCAATTATCTGATTATTATAACAGTCCACTGACCACTACCACTACAGATCCCACTAGAGCACTCAATTACCATTGCAACTACATTTCTACAACTTCCATAACAATATTATTGCTAATTACAGACTTGTTCCTGGATGTGTGCAGAATTAGTACACTTGACTGAGATTTCATGTGACTGATGTACTTTTGACACTTTGAAGCATCAAGTCACTATTGTAGCATGCAAAGTAGCCTCAAATTAACCAAAATCTACCTCTTTGGAGGACAAAATCTACCTCTTTGGAGGACAAAATCTACCTCTTTGGAGGACAAAATCTACCTCTTTGGAGGACAAAATTAATATACCCACAGGTATGACAGATAAACATCACAGTGGTTGCCTGGCAATTGTGTAATGTGAAACAAATAGCCAAGGGTCCACACACAAGTCCACACACACACGTCCACACACGCACATCCACACACACACGTCCACACACATGTCCACACATGCACGTCCACACACGCACTCCACACACACACACACATCTACGTATGCATTCAGTATTTTTGATTATATATAGATCTATGGGAGCACACGTGTATGTGCACACAAGGAGATGTCGATGTGGTGTGTGTGTGTGTGTGTGTGTGTGTGTGTGTGTGTGTGTGTGTGTGTGTGTGGTTCTGAGAAGATGATTTACTGTAACAAGCAAGCTGTCTCATCTCTGGAAGTTGATCATGAACTTTTCATTTCAGAAGTCAAAACCAAATCAAAGAGAACGTTACATATGTGAAGTGAGAGGACATGCAAAGATAAAGTTTCATGAGAAATCACAATAATTAAAGATTCTGTACACGCAACAGATGTTGGATTTTAGAGGTCATTGTTTTTCGGTGGCCAATCTTCCTTATCCCAAGTTCCCTCAGATCTTCTTTAGTCATATCACAAAGATGCTCTCCTACAATCTCGTTGTCCCTGAACATGTCAGCATGTTCCTCCAGTCCAATCTCCTTCAACCAGTCACACACATCGTCCACTGTCCACTGCTTGAGTGGTTTGTCATGTAGGCTGACATTTTGTGAACTCTTCAATGGAGAATCAGTACATTGGTGGTAAGGAATGAGGAACAGATACACATGCATACTTGTAAAAACTGCAAAGCAATACAGCATACACTCTGACACACACACACACACACACACACACACACACACACACACACACACACGCACCTGTTCCACTGTTTCACTCTCCAGTGCAATAGAATACCTACTGAAGGGAGCTCTCATTGAGGGAGGAGTGGAGGAGAACTTCCCATCTTCTCTGCTTGTTAGAGAAGTGTTGGACCCAAATATGTCTTCTTCGGTGTGCCCTTGAGGATGGAGAAAGGTTGGTACTTCTGTCCGCACCCCCAATGCTTGACTGTCGCTGGTCAGGAAAGGTGACAAATCATCAGCTGTCAGTTCTTCAGTGGGCGGGGCAGATGTGGGTGGAGGAGGTGGAACATCAACTTCATGATCATTGGGACTAAGCATTCCTGTATCTCTTTCCCCTTCTCCAAGCAGTACTGAGGTAGAAGACACCCCAGAGAGAGAAGGGAAGGAGTTGAGGGAGGGAGAAGGGGTTATTTGGAAATCAGTGGGTGCGTCCAAAATAATGGACATTCGATCAGTACTGATGGAAGCTGAGAGTCTATCTGTGCTAGCAAGTGGGGGAGGAATGGATTGAAGAGGTGGTGACACATCCTCGGGCAATGGAGGGAGTGCGGTAGCATTTAGAGAAGAGGTGACGTGAATAGGTGGGATGTTAGGTGGAAACGTAGCAACTTCTATCAATTCCATATTTGGAGGAGGAGGGAGATCAAATGACACATTAGGGGATTCCCCCAATTCGAATTGCGGTGGGGGAAGGTCAAAAGATAACTCTGGAAATTCCCCTCCCTTTACTTCTGGTGATGGGATGTCAAATGACAGGTCAGGGAAACCCCCTTCACTAACCAGTGGTGGTAGTAGTGCTTGATCAAAAGAAAGCTGTGGGAAATCCCCTTTGTCTACCATTGGTGGTAGGTCAGAGAAGACATCCGTTGAAGATTCTTCAGTTGTAACATCCTCAACTTCAAAGACAGGTGGAGGAACTATGCTCTCCAAGATACCTGCAATGTCATCACACGAAGCACCTTGAGGCAACGGGGGTGGAAGGAGATCTGCTGGAATGTCCCCAGGGATGTCATCAGTTGGCAGGATGTCAAAGTTCAATGGTGGGGATGGTGGGAGGGTGCTGACATCTACATGTGGTGAGGGTGGGAGGGTGCTGACGTCTACATGTGGTGAGGGGGGGAGGGTGCTGACGTCTACATGTGGTGAGGGTGGGAGGGTGCTGACGTCTACATGTGGTGAGGGTGGGAGGGTGCTGACATTCAGAGATGATCCCAGAGGGAGGGATGAAGGGAATTCCTCGCCTGCCTGTGAGTCACAATCAAGGTCAATTGGGGGATCCCCCCATGACTCCATTACTACACTGGATCTAAACGTCACATTGGCATCATCTTTACTCGAGTCTGAGTCCCCATCCTCAGAGGCCCCACCCCCATCAGCCACACCCCTCCTACGTGCCTCCGTGGTAACACTCTTCTCCCATTCCGACCATCCCATAGAATCACTAGGCTGTGGATCAAGAAGGGATGGGCGGGTATCAGTTGCCACGGTAATAGGAACATTAAGTCCCGGTGACTTTGAACTGATATTTGATCCCTTCAAAATTCTTCTGATGTCAAATTGACCACTATCATCAGGGTGAAGGGAACGCCTGACTGCTGGTCCAGTTTGATCAATATTGTTGTCATGGTGATTATCAGGTGGTTTAAGTGTTGATTTCGATAGCTTTGGCTTAGGTTTAGTGGGCGGAGCTGATCTTTGTTGCTTGTCAGAGGGAGAGGCTAAAGATGAGGGGTTCGTCCTGATTGCATGGGGTGATGGCTGTTTATAAGGTGTATTTGTTTTCACAGGAGGTGGGGTTGTTCTGACAGGAGGTGGGGTTGTTCTGACAGGAGGTGGGGTTGTTCTGACAGGAGGTGGGGTTGTTCTAATAGGAGGTGGGGTTGTTCTAACAGGAGGTGGGGTCAATCTTACAGGAGGCGGGGTTGCTGCCTGAAGTGTGTCCTCATCACTATCTTCACTCTGGTCTGACGGAGGTTGGGGTGGGGCATTCTGCCCGATCACAGCCATCAACTTGGTCAGGATGTCAGCAGACTGGCGTGATGGAGGGATTGATACAGTGATCGGGTTTCCACTTCCACTTGCCTCATCACCTTCAGTTTTGGAGTGGAACTGTTCCTGTGTTGTTGGTACTTCACGAGGAGTCAGACTTAATTTCTTCTTTAGCAGCTCCACCTGAAAGGAGGACCCTGGGGCTCTGGTGGAGGCTGGATCCCCAGTGGACGGTGGTTCCCTGGTGGAGGTTGGATCCCCAGAGGAAGCTGGATCCCTGGTGGAGGTTGGATCCCCAGAGGAAGCTGGATCCCTGGTGGGTGGTGGATCCCTGGTGGAGGTTGGATCCCCAGAGGAAGCTGGATCCCTGGTGGATGGGGGATTCCTGGTGGAGGCTGGATCTTTGGTGGGTAGTGGATCCCTGGTGGAGGCTGGTGGTGTGGAAGTATCCTCACTTTCTTGGTGGGCAGTATCAAAATCAATCTGGCGTTCACTTCGTCTTCTAACAGCATCCTTGAGGGCTTTGGCAAAAGGTGACATAGGCTCTTCACTGTCACTACTAGATACACCAGAGGCATGTTTTCGATCCTCAGGGGGTGTGGCAGGACGACTCCCACCAGAGGGATTTCCCCTTTGACTAAAATTGCTCTGAGTACTGCTATTGCTGTGTAGACTAGCAGACGACCCCCCATGTGGGGAGAAGACAGAGTCTTCATTTACTCGTGAGAGGTGGTGTCCTACATATGAGGACTGTCCAACAGGCAACACTATCCCCTCAGACTGTGTCTGTCGTCCAGACGGGGTTTGTCTCACAGACGTGACAGGTCCTCCAGAAGTGACAGGTCCTCCAGACGAGACAGGTCCTCCAGACGAGACAGGTCCTCCAGACGAGACAGGTCCTCCAGACGTGACAGGTCCTCCAGACGTGACAGGTCCTCCAGACGAGATAGGTCCTCCAGACGTGACAGGTCCTCCAGACGAGACAGGCCCTCCAGAAGTGACAGGTCCTCCAGATGAAACAGGTCCTCCAGACGGAATAGGAGGAGGGGTCCTCCTGTGTGATTTCTCACCAGAGGTGAAGGGGTCAGACATGAGGCGCTTTCTGTGTGGACTTGGCTCAGATGATGGAAAACTATCAGACATCAAACGCTGTCGCTGTTGTCCCTCTTGATTGTTTCCATAATGACTGACTGACGGGATCTCCATGGCAATCTGTTTCCCTTCAGCGTGTTGCGTCTTAGCAGGACTGTCCTTCTTGAGAGAGGAATGTACACCCGAGTACATCACCTTCAGCACAAGGGGACGTCCCTTGGCTCGACGGACGATGTCCACAACTTCATCATGTGTTGCTACAATAACATTGCAGTTGTTCACCTGAGAAGGGTATGGGAAGGTAGTAGTCATGGTAACAAAAAGTTGAGAAAATGAATAATTTACTGTCCAAATTTGTGGGGCAAACATTTTATGAATTGTTTATTTTGACACTACCGCAGACTCTGTTTAATAGGCAGTGTTTGAGAGGAGAAATGAGAATGGGCCTGTTGAAAAGTGAGAGCTTAGAAATGTGCTTCTTAGCCCAAGTCTAGGGTATCGTGATTCATGCACTACTGAGTGGAGAATTGTTGATAGTGCTGCAATAAACATGACAGGTTTCCCTTAACATGTGAAAGTGATTGACTAAAGACCAGTGAACTTTCAACAGCACTGGATGCTCCTTCAAAGCTGTATACTAGGGGAGGAGTCCAAATCATGTCTACCATGTCTCAGAGTGTGAAAGAGGCAAGGCTTTGCGCCAATTTCCTGGCCTAGAGTCTTCAGAACAGAAGCATTGACATTCCTTGATTTTCTAGGGCATCTCAGTGTGTGCCTACAACAGGATCTTCAGTAGTATTGCCATTATTGGAGCTAATTGGCTACTGGTGCATGTTTGGTGCTATCAACATTCTAGCAACAGCAAATTCTACTTGACTTGAACATGCATGTCAGTGATGCATGTCAGTGATGCATGTCAGTGATGCATGTCAGTGATGCATGTCAGTGATGTATGTCAGTGATGCATGTCAGTGATGTACGTATGTCAGTGATGCATGTCAGTGATGCATGTCAGTGATGCATGTCAGTGATGCATGTCAGTGATGCATGTCAGTGATGCATATACATTAACTTTTATGAAATTTGCAAAACCAAGTCCTGAAGAATCTCAGACAATGTGGTATACACTCCTCTCTCAATAACAGTGCCACACATTATACATCAGACTAAACACACCACTGGCAACATCCCATCATCAAACCGCCACACCCACTCACACACACACCTCTATGAGAAAGTCCCCAACAGTAAGCCCGGCCCGCTCCGCACTGGACCCTGCATCCACTTTGGCCACGTATTGAAGAGAAGGAATCTGATGGGTTGGTTTGAAGGACTTGAGGGCCAATGCGGAACCTGGTGGTCATGTGACAGTCATGTGACGTACATGCACAGTCATGCAAAAGCCTTGTGATTTATGTGCAAAGAGCTAAAGACCCTTTTGGTCTTGTATCAGTCTTGTGACATACACAGAGGGGTACAGGACCAGCTGGTCATGTAACACACACCTGACACACTGTGAGATACAGTTTGTCATGTGGCTGACATGTGATACACACCTCAGTCCTGACACACTGTGAGATACAGTTTGCAATGTGGCTGACATGTGATACACACCTGACACACTGTGAGATACAGTTTGCAATGTGGCTGACATGTGATACACACACACATACACACACACACGCGCGCGCGCACACACACACACACACACACACACACACACACACACACAGCTAGACATGCAATATGTACTTCCTCTCACCCTTCACTCCTCTCATGGCAAAACCATATCCTTTGTTGCTGAAGTGAACAGTGACCACTCTCTCCACACCTGGGATGGGTGTGGCAGGTGTAGCAGGGGAGGAGGAGTGTGGATGAGTAGACACAGGCTGACCCACTGGAGGGTGTGTACGGGGCGTGGTGAGAGGTTGGGGCACCTCCTTTAAAATCCTCATGTGTACCCAACCAACACGAGCACCTGACTGAACCTGACATAACCCATCATGTCTGGTTTGGATCACTACATTATATGCAATGAAGAACAAGGTTCACACAAATACACACACGTGAACACACACACACACGCACACACACACACATATGCACACACACACACACGCACCTTGAACTGTCATCCCCTTCTTGACTAGCAGTTCCCCAGCCTTGACTGGAGTGTAGTCCTCTGTTACAAGGAATTTCTTCATTGTGCTACCAGAGGGCGTACGGGTAGGACGGTTGGGTTGGTCCTGAGAGGTAGAGTGATTGGATGGGTCCCGTGATACAGGGCGGTTGGGTGGGTCTTGAGAAGCAGGGCGGTTGGGTGGGTCTTGAGAAGCAGGGCGGTTGGGTGGGTCTCGAGAAGCAGGGTGGGTTACATCACCTTCTGTCATACGCCTTGTCTGCTTGGGTAGTGTGTGTGCTACGCTGGGGAGACTCGGGGCCCGCTCCCTTTCCCTCTTCTCTGGTACCTCCACACCTTCCTTTGACAGGTGCTGATGAGTAGAAAGAGCACATATAAGGCTTCACCAGAGTGCACATCTGTGTGTCAGGTGTGCAGTAGGTGTGTGAGGAGGTGTGCAGTAGGTGTGTGAGGAGGTGTGCAGTAGGTGTGTGAGGCGGTGTGCAGTAGGTGTGTGTCAGGTGTGCAGTACGTGTGTCAGTAGCTGTGCAGTACGTGTGTCAGTAGGTGTGTGAGGCGGTGTGCAGTAGGTGTGTCAGTAGGTGTGCAGTAGGTGTGTCAGTAGGTGTGTGAGGCGGTGTGCAGTAGGTGTGTGAGGCGGTGTGCAGTAGGTGTGTGAGGCGGTGTGCAGTAGGTGTGTGAGGAGGTGTGCAGTAGGTGTGTGAGGCGGTGTGCAGTAGGTGTGTGAGGATGTGTTCAGTAGGTGTGTGAGGATGTGTGCAGTAGGTGTGTGAGGCGGTGTGCACTAGGTGTGTGAGGATGTGTGCAGTAGGTGTGTGAGGCGGTGTGCAGTAGGTGTGTGAGGATGTGTGCAGTAGGTGTGTGAGGCGGTGTGCAGTAGGTGTGTGAGGCGGTGTGCAGGTGTGTGAGGCGGTGTGCAGTAGGTGTGTGAGGAGGCGTGCAGTAGGTGTGTGAGGAGGTGTGTGAGGAGGTGTGCAGTAGGTGTGTGAGGCAGTGTGCAGTAGGTGTGTGAGGCAGTGTGCAGTAGGTGTGTGAGGAGGTGTGCAGTAGGTGTGTGAGGAGGTGTGCAGTAGGTGTGTGAGACGGTGTGCAGTAGGTGTGTGAGGAGGTGTTCAGTAGGTGTGTGAGGAGGTGTGCAGTAGGTGTGTGTGATATATGTGCACATGAAGAATTCCCATCATGCTTCAAGGAATGGTTGGTCTGCTGACCCAAAGACATCCTTTTAACATGTCAACACGCACTAAAATGGCTTTGAGCACAGCATAGCTGAGATTGTTGAGGGAGTATGGAATGGTCTATTCAAATGGTCACACATCCTGAGAGGAAGTGATGCCTCTCGACCTGCTCCCACAAGATCAGTGGCTTCCCCCTTGAGACCCTCTTCAGCTGTGAGGGTTCACGTCATGAACACACAATACAACAATAGACCAATTGACTAAGGTGAACATGACAGAGAGGTGAGCGTTGTGATGGGCAGGGTGAGCGTTGTGAACGGGAGGGTGAACGTTGTGATGGGGAGGGTGAGCGTTGTGAAGGGGACGGTGAGCATTGTGAAGGGGAGGGTGAGTGTTGTGAAGGGGAGGGTGAGCATTGTGAAGGGGAGGGTGAGCGTTGTGAAGGGCAGGGTGAACGTTGTGAAGGGGAGGGTGAGCATTATGAACGGGAGGGTGAGCGTTGTGATGGGGAGGGTGAGCGTTGTGAAGGGGAGGGTGAGCATTGTGAAGGGCAGGGTGAACGTTGTGAAGGGGAGGGTGAACGTTGTGAAGGGGAGGGTGAACGTTATGAAGGGGAGGGTGAACGTTGTGAAGGGGAGGGTGAGTTGTGAAGGGGAGGGTGAACGTTGTGAAGGGGAAGGTGAGTTGTGAAGGGGAGGGTGAGCAAATGGCACGAGTATGACAGGAAATTGTATGGTAGCAAGCCAAACCTCTTTCATGATGGAGTTAACAACATTTGCTTTGGATGCAGTTCTTGTCTCCTCATCTCCTTGTCCTTCTGTTGTCCAATTGGAGGGTCTAAAACTAGCCTTGTAATGGTAGCTGGGTTTCTCTCTCAGCAAATCTGAGGAGTACATGGCGGGGATTAGATGGGTACACAGACAAGCAGATGTACACACACACACACACACACACACACACACACACACACACACACACAACACACACACACACACACACACACACACACACACACACACACACACACACACACACACACACACACACACATACACTTGTAATACCACAGCCTGCAGCTAGTGCAGGCTGTTGTGGCCCCGCTGTTGGGTCCCTTGGGGGGTGAGCCACCAGACATCAGTGAGGGAGAGACCCACTGGATATGGGCCCAGCTGCCCCCACCATCCCTGATGGCCCCCTCGTGCAATCAGGGGTTGCCCATCTGTGAGGTTGCAAGCCCCACGAGATGGGGAGGGCTGGGCTGCAGCTGAAGAACGGTGGCGTGTCCACCTAACTCACAGCAGCAGTGATTCCCAACCCTAAACTCGTTAATATCCAGGCTAATAGCATCTAGGACACCAGCCAATGACCAGCACCCTGCTAAGAGTCTGATAAAGAAATACCCAAGTCATATTTAATGTTTCCAGTGGTTGAGGCTGACAGGTATGATTTCAACTGTAAGCTGCTGAGAGTCCCAGTTTTCATCATTCCAAAAGCACCACCTGCTGGGATCAGGCTTAAGCTATTATTACTAACCAGCCCCTCACACTAACTGGACACACCCACCCACCCACCCACCCACACACACACACACACGCGCACACACACACACACACACACACGCACACACACGCACCACTCACCTACAGCATCCTCATGAAAGCTGACAATGACAGATGCAGCTTGGTGGTGCCCACAGATGATAGCTACTTGATTAGGGGGATTTCCCAGGTTGTTAACAATATCCTTCTTAGCCCCTCTCTTCAACAAGGTCTTGACAGCATCAATCTGTCCTTGGCTGGCGGCCACGTGCAATGGGGTATTCCCCAGTGTGTTTACGGCATGGAGATTGGCACCATACTGTATGAGCAGGTCAATCTGACGGCAATGACCGTGCTTGGCCGCCTGGTGGAGCTCGGTATAGCTGTTGCCATCGACAACATCCACTTCACTGTAGCACATGAGGAGGTTGTGACAGGGGATGATGTCACCCATAATGGTAGTGTGGTACAATGGGGTAAGACCCTGTAATTACAAGGAGATAATCAACAGTTTATACATAAACACACATGCAAGTTAGTACAATGAGTCCACTAAAGGGGAAGTTAACACTTGTGCTCAAAGGCAATAAACCCAGCCTTTTGCAAGATACCTTCGCATCTTTGTAGTTCGGAGATGCTCCTTGATTCATCAATGTGTCGATGGCATCGTTGTTTCCTCCAATAGCAGCTCTGTGTAGAGGAGTCAGACCATCTTTCCCACGAAACGTGAAGTTAGCCCCACCTCTGACAAGGGTGAGGATCATGGTTGGTCTCCCGTCACGCCCACAAGCTATTCCCAAGGGCGTGTCTGTAACAAACAATATAAATACAGTGAACATGCACACACACACACACACACACACACACACACACACACACACACAAACACACACACACACGTACTGCTGTCTTCAGTTATGAAGTTTGGATCTAGTCCATCTGACAGCATCTTCTCCACTCTCTTTATTTCTCCTTTCCTGACATGGTCCACAAACTTCTTGAGACAGGGTTTAGTGTTGTTTTTCATCACCTTCTTCTCTGTCAGCCCACTTGTTCCACCATAGTCGCGACATATCGGACGGAACTACACACCATGAGGTGAAAATATACCAGTAGACATGTACCACTATTCACTCAGAGCATTAACTCACTCTCTCCCTCTCTCTCTCTCTCTCTCTCTCTCTCTCTCTCTCTCTCTCTCTCTCTCACACACACACACACACACACACACACACACACACACACACACACACACACACATGCACACACACCATGCACCTCCCATCTTTATTCACATTGCTTCTTGGGCTAAACCTACCTCCAGTTTGGGTACATGTCCTTCTAAACAATAGTCCTGAAAAGTCCTCTCCTCATCCAGAAAGCTACCAGGTGACGAAGGGCCCTTGGAAGGAAGGTACAGGGAATAGTTTATGCTGTCTTCCAAAGCCTACACAGAGGAAGAAAGACAGAGAAAATCCATGTCAAAAGACTTCATTCTGCATCCTCACATCACACCCCACACCTTCACGGCACATCCCACACCTTCACATCACACCCCACACCTTCACATCACACCCCACACCTTCACGGCACACCCCACACCTTCACATCACACCCCACACCTTCACATCACACCCCACACCTTCACGGCACACCCCATACCTTCACAGCACACCTCACACCTTCACAGCACACCTCATATCTTCACAGCACACCTCATATCTTCACAGCACACCCCATATCTTCGCAACTATACGCTAGGTCTTGTGCAAGCAGCTAAAGCTCTGGCTCACCACGTCTTCCTTATCAAGCAGCTTGTTCTTCGCCACAAGGATCTTCTCGGAAGGTATGACAGTTATGCATTTCTAAGAAAGATAGCAAGCGAACGAACGAGGTCGGAAAATGTCGAGGTCCGTACATCAAGCAAAGCAGTCGACATGGGAGCTAGCACATATATGGCTGCACTTACGTTAACTTTGAGCGCCGGGATGAACACCCGGACGACGATCTCTGCTGTCATCGACCAATGATGGTTGTGTACAGGTTACTGATCACCAGTAGCCGAGTGAAAACACGACAGAGTTTCTTCCACAAACAGTGGATTTTCGAGGGACAAGGTTGAACGATACGCCTACTTATCGATCGGATATTAATAGTATACGGACGTGGCCGGAAACACTATCTTGGGCGTTTATAGAAGAACACAAGAGATAAATTTCCAACACAAAATGAACTGTACAAAAATTTGAAGTCATGCCAAAGTCATGAGACGTGTCGTACGTCGTGCAACGCCGTACATTCCATCTGAACCACCTTCCATTCTCCATTCAGTCTTCCTCCATCATTTCCTGCCAGAGGGTCTAGTTTGTCCGGACACCAGATAGTGGTGATGAGGAAGGTGTTAACAGACGTGTTAGGAGGAGTGGTTTTAAAGCCTTTTGATGGTAGGTTCTTGCACTTGTGCTTGTCATGAAAGTGCCTGAACAAACACCTCATGAAGCCACCATGGGTTACCACGGCAACATGGGGAATTTCTCCCTCCAAGACCTGCACTGAACTGTACCCATCAGGCACCACACTACATGTTGGAGATGGTATGTCTTCCAGACCATTACTGTAAGTGTGAACGACCGAAGGGCTCTGAGGGGGCATTGGTGAAGGCTCGGTCACAGGAGTGGAAATGGGAGGTAGGTGAGGGGCACTAGGTTCCTCAACTGACTGTGAGCTGAGGTCCTTTCCACTCCCAATGGTCTGGCAGAGGTAGTCACAGAAGAGGTTTGCTCTGTGTTGGCATTGCTTGAGTGTCTCTCCACCTTCGGGAGAGAAGTCCACTACATCCACCCCCGCCCTCTGTGCTGCGCTGCGGATGTCACTCGATGGACGACCTTCATAGATACCAAAGCATCTTTCTCGAATAAGAGGATCTCTTTGGACAGCAAGGTCTAGTTTTGCTGCTTCAAGCATGATCTGGGCAGTCTAGAAGAACAAAGGAAATGAAGATAAATACATTTCCCACAGCAGTTTGGATTTAATTATCGCACATGAATCCATTATTACAAAATTGATTAGGAAGCCTTGGCATGCAGACACCCCCCCAGAACACCCCTGATATATGGATGTCCCCTCAGCTCACCCTTGGTATGTGGACACATCCGCAGAACATCCCTGGTATGTGGACACACCCCCAACAATGTGAACACACACCCCAGCACACCCCTGGCATATCCCACCCTGCATCACATACCCCCCCCCCCCACACACACACCAGCACCCTGCCCCTCCCCCACCACTCCCATTGCACACACCAGCACCCTGCCCCTCCCCCCCCCACACACACCAGCACCCTGCCCCACCCCCATCACACTCACACACCTCTCACCTCGTAGGCTCGGCTGAGGTCACTGGCAAAAACGGCATTCAAGGACAGCTCGTCCAACCTTTTAGACAGCTGCCTGGCCTGGTCGACCCCCACTTCAGAGAGTCTGTAGTCCATCTGTCCTTGAAGGATCTTCATCTTGTTCCCATAGGTCTCGCCGCTGGAGGGCGGAGGGGAGAGAGAGGTGAGGGGTTACGTCATTCGTCGACCAAAGGTCATGTGACACGAACAATAGAGGTCATCGGACTGTTTACACTGGACACGGTAGATCGTCCTGCCGACACAAGATCAACACCGAACGAGCACAGCGCACCCTACAACCATAGATATTCTAACCTACGCAACCCAGCCAACCCGATAGAATTACTGGTGAACGTAGAACGAACAGTGTCACGGCATTTGTGCAATACTGACATACAATTTGACAATAGCCTCGGGCGAACACACCTAACAGCGAAGTCCACACGGAAGCAGTTTTTGCCACGCATGCACACACACACACACACACACACACACACACACACACACACACACACACACCACTCACTGTCGAATGACGCTGAGTTTAAACGTTTTGGTCGCCGGTCTTTTCTCCATATCCTTCACTGGTTGCGGCATTGGTCTCGTGAGTTGAACAAAGTAAATGAACGCTGGAGTAAGACGGACAGGACGCACAGGAATGCTCGATCAGGGTCTCACCGAGCCAACGAGCACGTATTATATACCTTCTCATCCGACGGGCGAGACCGTAGGCGAGTTACGACCGGAATTGTTGAAGATGACGTAATGCTACAAAAGAGCGAATAAGGCAAACGCACTTCCTCTGAGCATTCCTTCTGCTTTCTGCTGGAGGGCGTCCCACTTCCCTCAGAGCAAACTCCCCACCTGCCTGAAGCTTGTACGGGCGGTCGGCAGGATACATGCGATCGACGAGTAATGTATTTTGTAGAACATCATTTTTGCCCAATCTCTAGTCCACGTGATACCATGACTACGGTGACCAGGGTGTCTAGTTTCCAGTGTCTGGCATATGGTTTGCTATGTTTGACTTCACAACTCTGCATCCTCATCTTTGCACAGATTTGATACACCCACCAGTGTGTGTACCATCTACTGCTTTGTTATCACCATTGACAATATAATTGAAATTAATTAATTGAAAGCAAAAAATTTCAAGAACCAAAATCAAACAGTCAATTTCCCGCTACCAATAAACTTGGTGATGTTGCATTGAAGGCTGTGGGTCAACCACCCGAAGGGGGTGTGACCAATCAATATATTCTCTGGGGTTTCCCCATGGTGCTCTTGACATGAAGAGTGCGGATGTTTTGCCAGTTCTTCTTCAGCAAAGACACAAGGAAGTTGATGGCAAGGTAGATGTTGCTGACAAGCTCATCAGCAGACATGTCAACATGACCGATGGCCACCCCAAGAACAAGAGTCTAGTGAAAGAGAGAGGCAAGGTAGAGGGATTAGAAGATGGTTCACAAGCAGGGTAGCATGGAGGTCCATTCAGTAAAGTTTAAAATGATGGGGAGATCACAATACGCGGGTAGACTATAGAGGTCCACTCAGAAAAGTTTAAAATGATGGGGAGATCACAACACACGGGTAGATTTCAACATGTGGGTAGACTATAGAGGTCCACTCAGTGCAGTCTACAATGATGGGGAGATCTCAACATATGGGTAGATTATAGAGGTCCACTCAGTACAGTCTACAATGAGGGGGAGATCCCAACATGTGGGTAGACTATAGAGGTCCACTCAGTGCAGTCTACAATGATGGGGAGATCTCAACATGTGGGTAGACTATAGAGCTCCACTCAGTGCAGTCTACAATGATGGGGAGATCTCAACATGTGGGTAGATTATAGAGGTCCACTCAGTACAGTCTACAATGATGGGGAGATCTCAACATGTGGGTAGATTATAGAGGTCCAGCTGGAGCACTCCACAAACTTAGAGCTGTATCCTAAGGCACATTATGACGCATTGCTGTGCATGAAGTGTGTCGCATGCAAGGACTCTTGTGTGTGGCTAATGCATTGGGACGATGTGTGGACAGAATCGACTTCTGTTCTTACATCAGATGCGTAAGGCACTCGCGCACACAACACAGCATTTTGCATGTTAATGTGTCACATTGTCATTAAGGTTAGTGCTTCACCTTCTTCATTTGGAATTTGATTGTAGCTTTCACTTCCTCGACCTTGTCCAACATTTTCTCGTTGTGAGTGAGGAGAGAGGGGAATTTCCCTGCCTTACTCAATCCTGGCCCCAAGATCCTTGGAACTTGCTTAATGACAGAGTCACTGGCCAAGAAAGCGTCATAGCGCTTAGCTGCAGAGACATAAGAGAAAGTATTCACGATATCAGAGGTGGTGGGTGGAGTGTGACATGATGGAGGTGGAGTGGGACATGACGGAGGAGGTACAGGACATGATGGAGGTGGAGTGGGACATGATGGAGGTGGAGTGGGACATGATGGAGGTGGTACGGGACAAGATGGAGGTGGTGACACACTGCAGGATCAGGCGGCTCACAGGTGTACCCAGGCTGCGTACCTAGCTTCTTGACTAGCTTCTTATCTTTGTTGAGCTTCTTCAGTTCATCCACAGTCATACATGGTATACCCCCAGCCTTGGCCTCATCACAGTGGGCAGCATCTCCCAACACACACACTCTCATTTTGGGCTTGGGGACATGCTTCAGCCTGTAGGTGGGGACAACACACATCAAAAGGTCAAGTCAAACTGCTGATGTAGCACAACTCAACCAAGTACAAGCTTTGCCAACAAAGTCACATGACTGATGCAAGCGACGTTAACCTATTGCAAAATGAGCCCAGTGAGCCAACGAGATCTCAATACAGAGCTACAATACAACAAAGAAGGGATGCAGGAAGGGCCATTGAATGTGTTCATACATGATCCAATGTCCCTGAACATAGGGTAGCCCCAAGGAGGGAGATCCCCTGGAAAGTAGCAGAGCAAGCAGTGGGAGCTGGGAGATCCCCTGGAAAGCAGTAGAGCAAGTGGTGGGAGCAGGGAGATCCCCTGGAAAGCAGTAGAGCAAGCAGTGGGAGCAGGGAGATCCCCTGGAAAGCAGTAGAGGAAGCAGTGGGAGCAGGGAGATCCCCTGGAAAGCAGTAGAGCAAGCAGTGGGAGCAGGGAGATCCCCTGGAAAGCAGTAGAGCAAGCAGTGGGAGCAGGGAGATCCCCTGGAAAGCAGTAGAGCAAGCAGTGGGAGCAGGGAGATCCCTTAGAAAGCAGTAGAGCAAGCAGTGGGAGCAGGGAGATCCCCTGGAAAGCAGTAGAGGAAGCAGTGGGAGCAGGGAGATCCCCTGGAAAGCAGTAGAGCAAGCAGTGGGAGCAGGGAGATCCCCTGGAAAGCAGTAGAGCAAGCAGTGGGAGCAGGGAGATCCCCTGGAAAGCAGTAGAGCAAGCAGTGGGAGCAGGGAGATCCCTTGGAAAGCAGTAGAGCAAGCAGTGGGAGCAGGGAGATCCCCTGAAAAGCAGTAGAGCAAGCAGTGGGAGCAGGGAGATCCCCTGGAAAGCAGTAGAGCAAGCAGTGGGAGCAGGGAGATCCCCTGGAAAGCAGTAGAGCAAGCAGTGGGAGCAGGGAGATCCCCTGGTAAGCAGTAGAGCAAGCAGTGGGAGCAGGGAGATCCCCTGAAAAGCAGTAGAGCAAGCAGTGGGAGCAGGATGTTCTGGTGTGCCATTGCTAATCTTCACTTGTAGACCATTAGCCCACATCAATGTAGATGTCTACCATCACCTCCCTCACTGCCACTCCCACTCAGTCTGGTCCATTGTCTGGAAGAGACCCTTACACACCCACAACAACCCCACCTCCCTCCACTAACACACGCCCACAACCCCACCTGCCTCCTCTAACACATACCAACAACAACCCCACCTCCCTCCACTAACACATGCCCACAACCCCACCTCCCTCTACTAACACACGCCCACAACCCCACCTCCCTCCACTAACACATGCCCACAACCCCACCTCCCTCCACCAACACACATCATCAGTTCTTGGAAAAGGGCCAGACACCGCTAGAAGGTCTGCAGCAAATGACGATGTCATACCGAGGACCCTAGGCACTGCTAACACTGTCATACCGAGGACCCTAGGCACTGCTAACACTGTCATACCGAGGACCCTGGGCACTGCTAACACTGTCATACCGAGGATCCTGGGCACTGCTAACACTGTCATACCGAGGACCCTGGGCACTGCTAACACTGTCATACTGAGGACCCTAGGCACTGTTAACACTGTAATGCATTTGTACTTGTACTTGCAAGTCTGGTCCAAAACAAAAAGATGCGATGATGCCATCAGAGGAAGTTATCACATTGGAGGCAGTAATCATCAAAAAAGCTTCAACAACAATGACCAGGGTAAAGATCCACTTAGCCTTGAAATAATATGAAATAATTGTCACTCATAATATCTGGTTAAGTTCCCAAGCACAGCAACAGCAAGGGGTGAAAGAGTGGATTACCATTGTTGTCACACAATTCAGCATTCTCAGTTGTGCTGACTCGGTGCGTGGTGATTGTTTAATCATAGAAGGAAGTTTCTGGGTGGACATGGATGATCACGTGACTATCATGTGACACTAATGAATCAATCAAATTTGCTCTTATACAAAAGACTTCAGGATAAGCATTGGAGGATGCCTATTAGCTAAGCACTGAAATTCTGCAGTCAAGTAAAGTGTGTCATAAAGTACGAACTAAACCACTTTAACCCAAATGGGTTTACGATCCTTCTGCAAGAGGAGTAAAAGTGCGTTCTCGGATTTGGAATAGTTTCTCTGCTGACCTTAAGAGTTAAGAATCAATACTCGACCACTGACAATGCAGGCGGATGGGCTATGTTGACAATGCAGTTGGATGGGCTATGTTGACAATGCAGTTGGATGGGCTATGTTGACAATGCAGTTGGATGGGCTATGTTGACAATGCAGTTGGATGGGCTATGTTGACAATGCAGTTGGATGGGCTATGTTGACAATGCAGTTGGATGGGCTATGTTGACAATGCAGTTGGATGGGCTATGTTGACAATGCAGGCGGAGGGGCTATGTTGTTGCACAATAGAGGTGCTTATCTTACGGGTTAACTCCAAAAAGCGCTAGTTTTAGTACAACTTTTTGCAAGCGCATGTGACTATTCCTCTACACATTCCACATAGGGTCACTTATAAAGAGAATCACCAGCTCATTGGTCACCTTCATGTGACATAATGTTCACTGCAAAAAATTGCCAACTTTTCATGGTTTCTTCTAGTACAGAAGTACTGAAAAACCACTTCCAAATAAGGCTCACCATTTCCCGTAGTTCATTAGCAAATAATTGCCACTTGTAATATTGCTGCTGTAACAAAGTCCTTACACGCTACGTCCATAGATGTGAAAATCTACTCATAACCTGTTGCACTGTTGACAGACATGAAACTCTTCTCTGCAAGAGTGTTGCAAGGTGTGTCGTAGGGGGAGTGGTCCTAAGAATGC
>CAUJGJ010000242.1:4023638-4038638 GCA_963170055.1 Halisarca cf. caerulea | reverse complement strand
CACACACACACACACACACACACACACACACATGCACATACACACACACACACATATACACATACACACACACACACATACATGTACACACACTTACGCACACACACACTTTCGCACACACACACTTACGCACACACACACTTTCGCACACACACACTTACGCACACACACACACACTACACTCCTACCTTCAAGGGAGGCCTCTTTGCAGACTCCTGGTCCTTCCCCTTTGCTGTTAACGGGGACCACACAGACATTGTAGGAAACTCCCTGGGACAGCCCCGTCAAGCTGTACTTGGTCTGGACGGACAGATTACTCTTTTCAATGCCATCTAAATAGACTTTGTACCCAGTCAACTGGCCATTGGGACTCTCAGGTGGAGCCCACTCCAGGACCAGCAGAACAGAGGTGGATGTGACCATCAAGGAACCAGGAGCACCAGGAACTAGTGGGAGGGGATGTAGGGCAGTGGGAGGGGATGTACAGACAATGGGAGGGGATGCAGGACAGTGGGAGGGGATGTAGGACAGTGGGAGGGGATGTAGGACAGTGGGAGGGGATGTAGGACAGTGGGAGGGGATGCAGGACAGTGGGAGGGGATGTAGTTCGCTGGTGCATTAGTTGGAGTTAATGGGGAATGCATTCAATACACAAACAAGAAGTAAACAACAACAACAACAACAACAGAAGTACGCACCCACCCACTCACCATCCTCCAGTGTGGTGGCACCAACAGCATCACTGTACGGACCGACTCCAGCATTGTTCTCTGCCCTCACTTGGAACCTGTACTCAGTGAACGGAGACAATCCACTGATGTTGTGTGCAGTCACGGATGAGGAAACATTCGCGGTGTTTACAACACTGCCGTTATTGTTGTTTATCACCATAATTCTGTATTGAACCAGCATCCCATTGTGTGTGTCGGTGGGAGGTGGTTGCCATGACAACTCAACTATTTTTGATGATACCACACGTGTTGCCACATTCACAGGAGCAGACTCCGGAGCTGTGGGCGGGGCAAAAGGGGTGGGTCATCTCGTTACACAATGGTTAAACATTCCACATACGCTCACCAGATTCATTGGTCATAACGGAAATGGGTGTGGTGAAAGGACCACGCCCTCCATTGGTTTCCGCAGCAACTGATACATAGTACACGGTGTTGGGGGTTAACCCTGTAATCAACTCCTGGGTGGTACTACTGTTAATCATCCTCACTTCTTCACTACTGTTCACACGTAACACATACAAGACAACCATGCCGTTGACAGGGGGTGGGGGCTGTTGCCATGACACCATTATCTCTGTAGCATTGATGATATCCACTCTGAAGTTCGCTGGCACATTAGTTGGAGCTGATGGGGGACACATTCAATACACAGACAAGAAGTAAACAACAACAACAACAACAGAAGTACACACCCACCCACTCACCATCCTCCAGTGTGGTGGCACCAACAGCATCACTGTACGGACTGACTCCAGCATTGTTCTCTGCCCTCACTTGGAACCTGTACTCAGTGAACGGAGACAATCCACTGATGTTGTGTGCAGTCAGGGATGAAGGAACACTCGTGGTGTTTACAATATTGCCATTGTCGTTGTTTATCACCATAATTGTGTATTGAACCAGCATCCCATTGTGTGTGTTGGTGGGAGGTGGTTGCCATGACAACTCAACCATTCTTGATGATACTACACGCGTTGTCACACTCTCAGGAGCAGACTCTGGAGCTGTGGGCAGGGCAAAAGGGGGTAGGTCAAAAATAAGACAAATAAATTCAACTGTTTGATGTACTCTCACCAGATTCATTGGTCATGACGGAAATGGGTGTGGTGAAAGGACCACGCCCTCCATTGGTTTCCGCAGCAACTGATACATGGTACACAGTGTTGGGGGTTAACCCTGTAATCAACTCCTGGGTGGTACTACTGTTAATCATTCTCAATCCTTCACTACTGTTCACACGTAACACATACAAGACAACCATGCCGTTGACAGGGGGTGGGGGCTGTTGCCATGATACCATTATCTCTGTAGCATTGATGATATCCACTCTGAAGTTCGCTGGTGCATTAGTTGGAGCTGATGGGGAACAGCACCGAACAACAACAACAACAATAACACTAACAACACACACTCAAATCACACACTGTTAACTTAAGGTAAACCAAGTTTGTGCGGTCGTGAAGATTATTGTTGTAGAACATTAGGTTAGGTAAGCTTACTTTATCGGGGAGGGCCTTTAGCCAATGGCTACTATCCTAGGAGCCCAGGAAACAAGATGCAAAAGCAATAACAGAGATTAAAGAATAGAGAAAACATGAATCACTGAAATCGGCTGAGTCTTAGCTTCTGGTGTGTTACATTGAATCAATACATGACATGTGAAACATGCACACCAGTGGATGACTGACAGGTTGAGTGGTCAATGAAGGTGTAAATAATACCGATCAGCTGATGGTGCTGGGCATGCAAACTACTACGTAATCATGTTTTACATGGTGCGGAATGTCTTGAAAAATGGTTGTAGATTCAGCCATTTGCAGAGAAGGAGGCATGGAGGGCCACAGAGAGAGGCCAAAGAAGCTGAAGGCACGTTGACCAAAAGAAGTTTTGATACAAGGAAGATTTGGTAGGTGTTGAGTATGAGTTTGATAGGAAAGAGAAGGAGATTGAAGGAGAGAGGAGAGATATGGAGGAGCAAGAGAATTGAAACACTTGTACATTATTTCAACCTGATGGAGACTTCTGCCAGCATCAAGAGAAGTAAGACCAAGTGCAGACCACAAAGCAGAAGAGGAGTACAACTGAGGACGATGAAGGACAAGTCTGCAAGCATAGTTGACAGGGTTCAGAGCAGCCCTTGGAGCCTTGCCTTGAAGTGTGTTAAATAATAATCTCTTTGGGCTATTGTGTTACAACTGCACAAGCTGAGAACAGCGAGCGACGTCTTTCATGAGTCCTCTGCCCTCAACCAGTGCACAGGTGGGAGATGGTGGAGGGTGTTTGACACTCTATTAGAGAAGTCTGAAAGTCCAAAACTAATGCTAAATTGTATAGATTTTATCAAAAAACACAATTTTCGTTAGGCTTCACTGTGCTAAGCTAACAAGCTAGCTCGATAGTGACTGGATGCATGTTAAGCGCAAGTGGTATGCTTTCTGAAGTAATAAGACACGTTTGTCTGTTACCATGGAGGCCTAGGACCCACCCACTCACCATCCTCCAGTGTGGTGGCACCAACAGCATCACTGTACGGACCGACTCCAGCATTGTTCTCTGCCCTCACTTGGAACCTGTACTCAGTGAACGGAGACAATCCACTGATGTTGTGTGCAGTCACGGATGAGAGAACACTCGTGGTGTTTACAACATTGTTGTTGTTGCTGTTTATCACCCTAATTCTGTATCGAACCAGCATCCCATTGTGTGTGTTGGTGGGAGGTGGTTGCCATGACAACTCAACCATTCTTGATGATACTACACGCGTTGTCACACTCTCAGGAGCAGACTCTGGAGCTGTGGGCAGGGCAAAAGGGGGTAGGTCAAAAATAAGACAAATAAATTCAACTGTTTGATGTACTCTCACCAGATTCATTGGTCATAACGGAAATGGGTGTGGTGAAAGGACCACGCCCTCCATTAGTTTCCGCAGCAACTGACACATAGTACACGGTGTTGGGGGTTAACCCTGTAATCAACTCCTGGGTGGTACTACTGTTAATCATCCTCACTTCTTCACTACTGTTCACACGTAACACATACAAGACAACCATGCCGTTGACAGGGGGTGGGGGCTGTTGCCATGACACCATTATCTCCGTAGCATTGATGATATCCACTCTGAAGCTCGCTGGTGCATTAGTTGGAGCTGATGGGGAACGCATTCAATACACAAACAAGAAGTGAACAACAACAACAACAACAGAAGTACACACCCACCCACTCACCATCCTCCAGTGTGGTGGCACCAACAGCATCACTGTACGGACCGACTCCAGCATTGTTCTCTGCCCTCACTTGGAACCTGTACTCAGTGAACGGAGACAATCCACTGATGTTGTGTGCAGTCACGGATGAAGGAACACTCGTGGTGTTTACAACATTGCCATTGTCGTTGTTTATCACCATAATTGTGTATCGAACCAGCATCCCATTGTGTGTGTTGGTGGGAGGTGGTTGCCATGACAACTCAACTATTTTTGATGATACCACACGTGTTGCCACACTCACAGGAGCAGACTCCGGAGCTGTGGGCGGGGCAAAAGGGGTGGGTCATCTCGTTATACAATGGTTAAACATTCTGCATACACTCACCAGATTCATTGGTCATAACAGGAATGGGTGTGGTGAAAGGACCACGCCCTCCATTGGTTTCCGCAGCAACTGATACATGGTACACAGTGTTGGGGGTTAACCCTGTAATCAACTCCTGGGTGGTACTACTGTTAATCATCCTCAATCCTTCACTGCTGTTCACACGTAGCACATACAAGACAACCATGCCGTTGACAGGGGGTGGGGGCTGTTGCCATGACACCATTATCTCCGTAGCATTGATGATATCCACTCTGAAGTTCGCTGGTGCATTAGTTGGAGCTGATGGGGATGCATTCAATACACAAACAAGAAGTAAACAACAACAACAACAACAGAAGTACACACCCACCCACTCACCATCCTCCAGTGTGGTGGCACCAACAGCATCACTGTACGGACCGACTCCAGCATTGTTCTCTGCCCTCACTTGGAACCTGTACTCAGTGAACGGAGACAATCCACTGATGTTGTGTGCAGTCACGGATGAGAGAACACTCGTGGTGTTTACAACATTGCCATTGTTGTTGTTTATCACCATAATTGTGTATCGAACCAGCATCCCATTGTGTGTGTTGGTGGGAGGTGGTTGCCATGACAACTCAACTATTTCTGATGATACTACACGTGTTGTCACACTCTCAGGAGCAGACTCTGGAGCTGTGGGCAGGGCAAAAGGGGGTAGGTCAAAAATAAGACAAATAAATTCAACTGTTTGATGTACTCTCACCAGATTCATTGGTCATGACGGAAATGGGTGTGGTGAAAGGACCACGCCCTCCATTGGTTTCCGCAGCAACTGACACATAGTACACGGTGTTGGGGGTTAACCCTGTAATCAACTCCTGGGTGGTACTACTGTTAATCATCCTCACTTCTTCACTACTGTTCAAACGTAACACATACAAGACAACCATGCCGTTGACAGGGGGTGGGGGCAGTTGCCATGACACCATTATCTCCGTAGCATTGATGATATCCACTCTGAAGTTCACTGGTGCATTAGTTGGAGCTGATGGGGAACAGCACCGAACAATAACAACAACAACAATAACACTAACAACACACACTCAAATCACACACTGTTAACTTAAGGTAAACCAAGTTTGTGCGGTCGTGAAGATTATTGTTGTAGAACATTAGGTTAGGTTAGGTAAGCTTATTCTATCTGGGAGGGCCTTTAGCCAATGGATACCATCTTAGGCGCCCAGGAAACAAGATGCAAAAGCAATAACAGAGATTAAAGAATACAGAAAACATGAATCTCTGAAATAGGCTAAGTCTTAGCTTATGGTGTGTTACATTGAATCAATACATGACATGTGAAAACATGCAAACCAGTGGAGGTATGGAGGGCCACAGAGAGAGGCCAAAGAAGCTGAAGGCACGTTGACCTAAAGAAGTTTTGATACAAGGAAGATTTGGTAGGTGTTGAGTATGAGTTTGATAGGAAAGAGAAGGAGATTGAAGGAGAGAGGAGAGATATGGAGGAGCAAGAGAATTGAAACACTTGTATATACGTCATTTTAGCCTGATGGAGACTTCTGCCAGCATCAAGAGAAGTAAGACCAAGTTCAGACCACAAAGCAGAGGTTAGATAAGGTGGTATCTGAGTCCAATATGGACCATTCAAGGTTGATTTTGACACTCAAGTAGAGCCTTCGCTATAGTAATTTACACTATAGTTGTATTTTCGGGGTGGAAGCTTCCCTCCACCCACTGGATAGAACCCTGAATGGTTAAGACATTGGCCCTCTGGCTGTATGGCAGATAAATGCACTCACCTTCGGGTACCCAGTGCCCAAGGGCAAGTGCATTTTATATGCCATACAGCTTTCAAGCCTACGTCTTAGCCACTGAATAGAATACAGCTGCTATACAGAGAGATTTCTTCATAATCTACCTGACAACATCTTCGATAGGCAAGAGTGTATACATGGTCACTGCCATAAGACACAAATTTTAAGATGACGGGAAGTTAGTCCCTATCTCATGCTACTGTGTGGGGGAACAAACAGAGACACAATTTCCTGTAATGGATGGCTTGTAAGGCAATTGCACAATCCTAGCAGAGAGAATTCCGATAGTGTCAAGATCAGACACTATAAAGTGTTTACTGTATACCGGGAAAGTTTCGCGGAGTAAAACTTTCGCGAATTCCTGGATTTCATGATTTTTGTGAAAAAATCTTTCACAAATCGCTGCATTTCATATATAGATGTATAGAACAGAGCTAGCATTCGCAAAATAAAGCTTCGCAAATGCTGTTGACTTCGCGAAATTCGCGAAACTTATCTCCACGAAACTTTCCCAGTATACGGTACATTGTAAGGATATCAATGTGATGATCCTACTTAAACATAAATATTAACATCACAATTTATAAAATATTACCAACCCAAATTTTCAAGAGGGGGGGGGCGAGAAATTTCCAAGGGGGGGGGCATTTCCCCGCCTTGCCCCCCTAAAAGAAACCCTGTTTGTCTATTACCATGGAGGCCTAGGACCCACCCACTCACCATCCTCCAGTGTGGTGGCACCAACAGCATCACTGTACGGACCGACTCCAGCATTGTTCTCTGCCCTCACTTGGAACCTGTACTCAGTGAACGGAGACAATCCACTGATGTTGTGTGCAGTCAGGGATGAAGGAAGACTCGTGGTGTTTACAACATTGCCATTGTTGTTGTTTATCACCATAATTGTGTATCGAACCAGCATCCCATTGTGTGTGTTGGTGGGAGGTGGTTGCCATGACAACTCAACTATTTTTGATGATACCACACGTGTTGCCACATTCCCAGGAGCAGACTCCGGAGCTGTGGGCGGGGCAAAAGGGGTGGGTCATCTCGTTACACAATGGTTAAACATTCCACATACACTCACCAGATTCATTGGTCATAACGGAAATGGGTGTGGTGAAAGGACCACGCCCTCCATTGGTTTCTGCAGCAACTGATACATGGTACACGGTGTTGGGGGTTAACCCTGTAATCAACTCTTGGGTGGTACTACTGTTAATCATCCTCACTTCTTCACTACTGTTCACACGTAACACATACAAGACAACCATGCCGTTGACAGGGGGTGGGGGCTGTTGCCATGACACCATTATCTCTGTAGCATTGATGATATCCACTCTGAAGTTCGCTGGTGCATTAGTTGGAGCTGATGGGGAACGCATTCAATACACAAACAAGAAGTAAACAACAACAACAACAACAACAGAAGTACACACCCACCCACTCACCATCCTCCAGTGTGGTGGCACCAACAGCATCACTGTACGGACCGACTCCAGCATTGTTCTCTGCCCTCACTTGGAACCTGTACTCAGTGAACGGAGACAATCCACTGATGTTGTGTGCAGTCAGGGATGAAGGAACACTCGTGGTGTTTACAACATTGTTGTTGTTGATCACCATAATTGTGTATCGAACCAGCATCCCATTGTGTGTGTTGGTGGGAGGTGGTTGCCATGACAACTCAACTATTTTTGATGATACCACACGCGTTGTCACATTCACAGGAGCAGACTCCGGAGCTGTGGGCGGGGCAAAAGGGGTGGGTCATCTCATTATACAATGGTTAAACATTCCACATAAACTCACCAGATTCATTGGTCATAACGGAAATGGGTGTGGTGAAAGGACCACGCCCTCCATTGGTTTCCGCAGCAACTGATACATGGTACACAGTGTTGGGGGTTAACCCTGTAATCAACTCCTGGGTGGTACTACTGTTAATCATCCTCACTTCTTCACTACTGTTCACACGTAACACATACAAGACAACCATGCCGTTGACAGGGGGCGGGGGCTGTTGCCATGATACCATTATCTCTGTAGCATTGATGATATCCACTCTGAAGCCCGCTGGTGCATTAGTTGGAGCTGATGGGGAACAGGTCAATAAACACAAACATAGGGGCCATGGTCAACAACAACCGTTCAGCACTGTCAACAATGCAATAGAACAGTAACAACAACATAGTCTTATTATCAACAACATAGTAGCACTGCAAACAACATAGAGGTGCTGTAAACAATAACAACATAGAAGTATTGTAAACAACAACAGAGTTACTGTAAACAACAACATAGAGGTACTGTAAACAACGACATAGAAGTACTGTAAACAACAACATAGAGGTACTGTAAACAACAACATAGAGGTGCTGTAAACAACAACATCGTAGATTTGCAGTGCTATGAACAAACAAATCTATTGATATACTGAACAGGCATAAACAAACCATCTTCAGCTGTTGTGACAACGATGTCCTCTTGGAAGCCCTTCCTAGCAGCTGTGACGGCCCACACTGTAAAGCTGTACGCAGTGAAGGGGTCCAGGGAGGAGAGGAGGAAGGTTCTGGTTGAGGTCGACTCTGTCACAGAACTGTCACTTCCGTTGTGGGACACTCTGTATCCCATAATAGTTTCCATGGCACTGGGCTCCTCCCACTCTAGCTGTATAGCAGTCGAGTTCACAAGTGAAGCCGTCAAATTCACTGGTCTACCAGGTACTGAGGGATAGAGACAAACAGTGTGTGTGTGCGCGTGTGTGTGTGTACGTGTGTGTGTTTGTGTGTGTGTGTGTGTGTGTGTGTGTGTGTGTGTGTATGTGTGTGCGTGTGCGTGTGTTCCTATGTGTGTGTGTGGTGTGTGTGGGTGTGGGTGTGTGGGTGTGTGTGTGTATGTGTGTGTGTGTGTGTGCGTGCGCGCGTGTGTGTGTAACACACTTGGCTTGCAAAATTTGCGCAGTTAAGTAAATTCCTGCTATCTTGTGCTGATGCCCACCAGAATTATTAGCAGTAATTAATTACTCACAGAACACTCACTTAGCTCTGGAATGTTGATGACCACTCCCCCTGATTCGCTAGTAAAGATGCCACTCCCACCATGAAGGTCCTCGTGGGTGGAGTTTGTATAAGCTATGACATCAACAGTGTAGACCACGCCCACACTGGTAGTGACGTTGAACTCGTACACACACTCTGTGGTGCATGTGATGTTGGTGTTCCCAGTGGACACGTTGGATGACACTTCATACAAGAGGATGACCCCGCCATTAAGGGAAGTGGGCTGGACCCAAGTAACATTACCATTATCAGGACTTAGATATTCAATGGTCACATAGACAGGAGGGGAGGACCCTGCCAAGAAGAAAGGGGTGTGAACACAAGACAATCCATTATCATCGCTGCCAACTCACCTGTAGGTAAAGTCCTCTTTTGTCCACTAACTGCTGACCCTGTTCCTCCTCCTGTAACCGCAGCAACAGTGATGTCATAGAGGGTAAACACCTCCAATCCACCAATGATGTATCTGCTGGTGGAGTTGTCAGGAGAGAAGGGAACTGTTGCATTCACCCCTCCACCACTGCTGCTGCCATTGGCAGCATACTCAATGCTAAAATGCTGTAAACGCCCATTAGTAATGACAGGGTCTACCCATGTTACCCTTACAGCTGTTGAGTTGACAGCAAAGAGTGACAGATTTCCAACTGGTCCAGGAACTACAGAGTAAAGACAACACTGGTATAGTAGCCACACACTGCATGGGGTTAAAACTGGTACAGTAGCCACACACTGCATGGGGTTAAAACTGGTACAGTAGCCCCACACTGCATGGGGTTAAAACTGGTACAGAAGCCCCCACACTGCATGGGGTTAAAACTGGTACAGAAGCCCCCACACTGCATGGGGTTAAAACACACACAGTCAATGTACCAATAGCTAACATGTGTTGCTACAGGAGGTATGCAGAGTTGCTACAGAAACAAACCATGAACATGTGAGAGTTGGCACACAAACAACTTGATAGTGTGTTGAGGGAGGAACCCTATAATTAGGACGTGGGCAGAGCCCCATAACAGTAACCCAGTAATTAAGATATGGGAGCAGCCCTCTCTGGTAGCGGACGATTAGCCTGCAATTAGCTATAACAAGTACACCCACATACCTCCTTCATTTGTGGCTACCATCACCATGGCAACTGGTCCCATAGCAACTTGGACAGTAATGGTATAATTAGTAAATGGTGTTAGGCCGGAAAGGAGAGTGTTTGTGTCATTGGTGCTGATGGTGGAGGTGGTATTGGTGCCATCTTCAGTAGGGTAGTACTTCACAACATATGTTACCAACTGGTTTGAGGATGCGGGCGGGTCCCACTCAACACTGACAGCTGATGAGTTGACAGCTGTAGCAGTTAGATTCTGTGGTGGTCCAAGAGGTGTAGGTGATGGTGTAGGTGATGGTGACGGTGTAGGTGATGGTGAGGATGAAAATGGTGACACTTCCGATGAAGTGGACAGAGAAGACATCATTGATGACATGGTCATTTCAACAAAGGAAGTTGTTGTCATGTCAACCATGCTAGAAGAGGAAGCTGTTGTCATGTCAACCATACTAGAAAAGGAAGCTGTTGTCATGTCAACCATACTAGAAGAGGAAGTGGTTGTCATGACAACTAGACTAGAAGAGAAAGAGGCTGTCACACTGAACATACTAGAAGAGGGAGCGGTTGTCATGACAACCATACTAGAAGAGGAAGAAAACATTGACACTCTACTCGCTGTTGTCGTGGCAACTGAAGGCGCGACGGTTGGTGTAGACTCCACGACACTCACAGATGGAGTGACTTCCACTGATGAGGTGAGAGTGGATTGGGTGGATGCTGATGGTGAGGGAGTGGGTGTTTCAGCAACAAGGCTACTGGTGGATGGTTGTGTGAAGGAGAGTGCAGAAGATGAGGTCTGCACTTGAGAGGAGAGGCTGGAGAAAGGAGTTTGTGAGACGCTAGACACCTCTTGTGTTGATAATGTTTCTACAGATGTTGTTTCGATGGATGTTGTTTCGATGGATGTTGTTTCGATGGATGATGTATCAATGGATGATGTTTCGATGGATGATGTTTCGATGGATGATGTTTCGATGGATGATGTTTCGATGGATGATGTTTCAATTGATGATGTTTCAATTGATGATGTTTCAATCGATGATATTTCGATTGAAGATGTTTCTATCAAAGATGATCCTGCAGATGCTGTTTCAACAAAGGACATGGCTTGAGAGCTGCTGGATGTGGTGAGCTGTGAGGGAGGCAAGGAGGACGAGAGGAGTGGTGTGCTTTCACTTGTAGAGACAACAAATGATGAAGACATGACCACTGTTGTAGACACACCCATGGTAGTCACAGCCGGTGTAGACACACCCGTGGTAGACACAGCTGGTGTGGACACACCCGTGGTAGTCACAGCTGGTGTGGACACACCCGTGGTAGTCATAGCTGGTGTAGACACACCTGTGGTAGTCACAGCTGGTGTAGACACACCCGTGGTAGTCATAGCTGGTGTAGACTCGCCCGTGGATGAAGTAGTCCCAACAGTGAAGGAACTAGTAGAGGAGAAGATGGAGGACCCACTTGCTGGGGTTATCCCCACCACACTGCTGGAAACAGAAGTAGACACAACTGACGTTGATGTGCTACTGAGAGATGGCAAAACTAGAGTAGCTTCCCTGCTCTCAGAGAGCGAGGATGACATGGCAGAGGACACGACAGAGGACATGGCAGAGGACACGACGGAGGACATAGCGGAGGACATGGTGGAGGACACGACAGAGGACATGGCAGAGGACATTGTTCCAGATGCTGTTAGTGAGGATGTTAGCGAGGATGATGTTAGTGATGTTGACAGGAACATCGCTGTGAACGTGTCATCTATAGATGATGTTGCCATGACAACCGAGGACATGAATGTGGATGTGGCAGCTGAAGACATTTCTGTTGGTGTTAAAGCTGAAGCAGTTATAGGTGTGGTAACTGATGTGGGTGTGGTAACTGATATGGGTGTGGTAACTGATGTGGGTGTGTTATCTACAGATTCACTGCTAGTGGATGTGACCATCAGACTTTCAGTAGACATGGAAGCCCCTGATGTGTCCCCAGCACTTGATGAAGACAGGGGGGTTTCCCCAGCATTTAATGAAGGCAAAGGGGTTACCTCAACACTCAATGAAGACAGTGGGGTTTCCCCAGCACTCATTGACACACTAGTAGATAAAGAACTCATAGAAGATAGTGAAGATGTTGTCAGAATGGGGGTTTCCCCTGCAGATGAAGACGACATCATTTGCAAAACCGAGGACTCGGTAGACATAGCTGTTTGTGATGCACTCAGAGTAATGATAGCTGTTTGTGACCCACTCAGAGTGGTACCAGCAGTAGTAGCTGTTTGTGACCCACTCAGAGTGGTGCTAGGTGAATGTGACACGCTCAGAGTAGTCCTAGCTGTTTGTGACACGCTCAGAGTGGTGCTAGCTGTTTGTGACATGCTCAGAGTGGAGCTAGCTGTAGCAACTGTTGTGGGTTCAGCCATGCTCTGGTTAATGGATGTTGTTTCGCTGGTTGTTGCTGACACAGTTTCCACAACAACCATGCTACTTGATGTTCCTAGAGTGGTAATGGAAACAGACTGTGATGCCATGCTAGCAACACTGGATGGGGTTTCCCCAACATTAGCCATTGTTGTCTCGAGGGAGGTACCGGATGGTGAGGACACAACTGAGGAAGTGAAATCACTAGCTGTCATTGAAGGAGTCACCTCCACCAATGTGGGGGAAATGGAGGACATCTCGGCAAAGCATCCTACACAAGGAGTATGGGAAGTAGGGCATGAGGAGGTGATGCATGCATGTGTGTATGTGTGTGTGTGAGTGTGTGTGTGTGTGTGTGTGTGTGTGTGTGTGTGTGTGTACATGTGTGTGTGTGTGTGTGTGTGTGTGTGTGTGTGTGTGTGTGTGTGTGTACATGTGTGTGTGTGTGTGTGTGTGTGTGTGTGTGTGCGTGCGCACGTGCGTACGTGTGTGTGTGTTTCTCTGCATCCCAAATTACAATAGTGGACACGTACCACAGACCAGAGACCTGCAGTAAATATGACGCTAGTGTCTGTTGTCAGCAAATCACCTGTAGAATTACCTCACAGCACACACACACACACACACACACACACACACACACACACACACACACACACACAAACAAACAAACAAAGTGACCAATGTTTTCCCAACAGCTGGAACAATGTCAGCGGTCATCCACCTGATGTAGCGTGTGGTAGTGAAAACATCTGCACCTCTCCCACCAGCTGGTAAGTGCCTTATCAGTGACACTAGATGACCACCTGATTCAGGGTATGCGGTGGGAGAGGCTGCAGCGGATTCGCTTGTATAGCAACCACTGATATCAGATTTAACAACAATAGCATGTAATCCCACCAGTGCTGGGGTCTGCATGCAAGTGTACATGCGCTTGAAGGAGGAGAAGAGCCAGAGGGGTAACTCACATGCACATGCACACACAAAATATACGCACATACACTCTTGACACACACACACATACACACATACACACACACACACACACACACACACACACACACACACACACACACACACACACACACAGAGCCCTTCCTGGTGTGTCTACTCAGTAAGGGGAGGTGAAGTAGAGATCAACAAAAGAACCATTTCAAAAAGATCCCTTAACAGCATGTCCCTGGACACCTCTACCCATGAACGCTGTACTGACCAGACAATGACTTGAAGTGGAAACTTTTCCAAAGTAGATTCTCCCAAATGTCATCGACCACACAACAAAAATGAAGTACCCATTATGAAATGTGGCTTGTCCTTAAGTTTGTACGTGTGTGTGTGTGTGTGTGTGTGTGTGTGTGTGTGTGTGTTGTGTGTGTGTGTGTGTGTGTGTGTGTGTGTGTGTGTGTGTGTGTGTGTGTGTGTGTGTGTGTGTGTGTGTGTGTGTGTGTGTGTGTGTGTGTGTGTGTACAAGAACTGCTGGTAGTGTGTGTACAAGAACTCTTGGCTGAAATGCCAAACATAACAGGAAGTACAGGTAAGTTATGATCACCAAAGGCATAATAATGATAGGGCAATTTGATAACAATATTCATAGCCTCTGTCTACATAGGTCAACACTCAAGAGGCCAACAATGGGTAAATGAATCTCATTATCACTGAAGATCCTCACCTATTTCCGTCCAGAGGAGGACCTACAAGAGAGAGGGGAGAGAGTGTTAGGGGGTGTGGTGATGGAGCCGGGGTGTGGTGATGGAGTGGGGATGCAGTGATGGAGTGGGGATGTGGTGATGGAGTGGGGGTGTGGTGATGGAGTGGGGGTGTGGTGATGGAATGAAGGAGTGTGGTGATGATGGAGTGAGTTGTGTGGTGATGGAGTGGGGATGCAGTGATGGAGTGGGGATGTGGTGATGGAGTGGGGGTGTGGTGATGGAGTGGGGGTGTGGTGATGGAGTGAAGGGGTGTGGTGATGGAGTGGGGATGCGGTGATGGAGTCGGGATGTGGTGATGGAGTGGGGGTGTGGTGATGGAGTGGGGGTGTGGTGATGGAGTGAAGGGGTGTGGTGATGGAGTGAGGAGTGTGGTGATGGAGTGGGGTGTGTATATTCTGGTGATGGAATAAGGGGTGTGTGAGGGGTGTGAGTGGTGTGTGAGGTTATGTGAGGGGTGTGAGGGGTGCGAGGGGTGTGTAAGGGGTGCAAGGGGTGTGTGAGGGGTGCGAGGGGTGTGTAACAGTATGTGAGAGGTGTATGTCAGTATGTGAGGGGTGTGTGTCTGTATGTGAGGGGTGTGTGTCTGTAT
>CAUJGJ010000242.1:4001138-4018638 GCA_963170055.1 Halisarca cf. caerulea | reverse complement strand
TGGGTGGGGCTGGGAGGTGTGGTGTAAGGGGTAAGGGGTGCAGTGTATGAGGTGAGGGCTGGGGGTGTGGTGTAAGGAGTGGGGCTGGGGGTGTGGTGTAAGGAGGAGGGCTGGGGGTGTGGTGTAAGGAGTGGGGGCTGGGGGTGTGGTGTAAGGAGTGGGGGCTGGGGGTGTGGTGTAAGGAGTGGGAGCTGTGTGTGTGGTGTAAGAGGTGAGGGGTGCGGTGTAAGAGGTGAGGGCTGGGGGTGTGGTGTAAGGAGTGGGAGCTGGGGGTGTGGTGTAAGGGGTGAGGGGTGCGGTATAAGAGGTGAGGGCTGGGAGTGTGGTATAAGGGGTGTGGTGTAGGAGGTGTGGGCTGGGAGTGTGGTGTAAGGGGTGGGGGGTGCGGTGTAAGGGTGTGGGCTGGGAGTGTGGTATAAGGGGTGTGGTATAGGAGGTGTGGTGTGGGGATGTTGGGGGTGTGTCTTGCCAATACCTGTAACATATCTCTTCTCCATTCAGTGTCCTTCACCAAAGGTTGCTATCTGGGTCAGGAATTGACTGCTCGAGCTCATTTTACTGGAGTTGTGAGGAAGAGGATATTGCCTGTATGCTTTAAGGATGAGCGGTAATGTTGCCATGGAAACTATCTTTTTCATTAATTTCTATTTAGATGAATTGATCATTATGATAATTGTTCTTTTTGTATCACCTGCAGTGTGCCCCTCCCCCGTGGGAGTACTGTAGTAGTGGATGGGGGTCGCTTGGTGGGGAGGGTGGTCGCCAAGGAGGGGGCACTTGGACTGGGGTTGATCAAGTATATGACAACGTGCGTGTATGTGTGTGTGTGTGTGTGTGTGTATGTGTGTATGTGTGTGTGTGTGTGTGTGTGTGTGTGTGTGTGTGTGTGTGTGTGTGTGTGTGTGTGTACGTACCAACACCTCACATATGCTGTGTGCTGTATTGATTGCAGTGATCCAGTCTTTGCCAAGGACCCAGTGAGTGGACAGCTACTGGAGATGTCATTTACCATTCCAAAATGGTGGCCAACGAATGCTTGAATCACAAAATTTTCAGCTAATATTATTTGCATATAATTTTATAATAACCATTAAAAGAATATAAAATCAGTGAATGTACAATAATTTGTGCTGAAATTCTTAATATAATATTATAGGAAATGTTTGTACAATTAATACTAGTGATTTTATTATACTAATTCAATTCCATAGGGCTAAGTACTAAACACTACTGGTAATATGTCCTCTGTGAGGACTGCTACACTTGGCGACAACTAAAGGGTAGTGTTGGTGGTGTCACCACCTGGGGAAGTCCCCTCAGCACTGGCCTCATTCTTCCCGGACTTGCTAGACCGCTTGAGAGTTGCTTCCAAAGCCAAAAGCTTCTCCTTCTTAATCTCGTTCTCAACAGCTTCGGGAATGTCCGGGATAATCCACGCAATGAAGGCAACCAACACAAAAATCACATGCTACAAATGAGGAAGTGAGAATCTCACAGCTCTGAATCAGTGTGTGTGTGTGTGTGTGTGTATGTGCGCGTGCGTGCGTGTGTGTGCGCACCTCAAAGACGATGACGAATGCCAGTCTGGCAGTGAGCACTCTCCAGTACTCCAGAGGATAGGAAGTTGTGTCGTAGGGGTTAGGCTTCATGGCATTTTGACCAAACTCACGGAACCTGCCAACACAGACAACAGCACATCTCCACAATACACAGGAAATGAACAAGTGGTGTGTGTACTGCAACACCTACAGTAGACCCTCGATTATCCGGACCCCTTCGGTCACAACACATTTCTAGGTGTCCGGATTACTGAAATTACACTTTACTACTCTTTTTAACTTAGCGCTTGCTGTAGCCATTTGTCCCTGGCTCTTAATAAACCATTAACTGACAATATATCGAACACAAACAGTCTCATGTACGTACGTAAGGACTACTGCACATGCACAACTAGCACATGGCTGCTGATGTTTCTATTTTTAGCATGAGACTGATTATTAAAACCAGATAATCGAGGGTCCACTGTACTATGCTACATTACACACACACACACACACACACACACACACACACACACACACACACACACACACACACATACTCACCCACAAGTGATGTTCGGGATTATGCAGTGCTCCACGGCAAAGATGTTATTTCTGTTCTGTGGTTCGTCTCCAAAGTACATTGCAAGGAAACCAGCGGTCAAGTTTTGTCGTGTGATGAACAAGCCAGTCCTGTTGGAAAGACAGGTCAGGTTGAGCCAAGGAAGGAAGATGAAGTTCTCCTTGACCTGGCTCTCCCTATTAGCTGCACTTGTGTATGCGTCCAGTTCGTACACTCCCACACCGAGGTGAGGGTAGGGCACAGCACCCGGGTCATTCATCCCATAGCCTGGGGCACTGCTCCCTCGATTGACCAGGCGGATGTTGTTGAACATGGTCTCAATATCAAAGTTCTGAACGTAGACGTTGTACATGTAGCCACCGTAGTAGGAGTACTCACTGCTGACTTCGCAGGACGGCCATCTGTAGCTGCTGCAGAGTGCCTGGGTGTCGGTGTTGACTCTGTAGGTCAGAAGTGGGATCACGTCGGATGTGATGGCAATCAGGAAAGCCTGCACCAACAGGAAGGAACGTGTAAGAACGGTCAATGAAGTCTCCACTCTGGATCCCCAGTCCCCTCGCCCCACTCTGGATCCCCAGTCCCCTCGCCCCACTCTGGATCCCCAGTCCCCTCGCCCCACTCTGGATCCCCAGTCCCCTCGCCCCACTCTGGATCCCCAGTCCCCTGGTCCTAATTCTATATTCCCAGTTCCCATTCCAGATCCTACCCCTGCACAAAACTCACATTAGAAACAACAGCCAATTTAGAGATGAACTCCAGGAGGGAGTACCAGGCCCCCATGTCCTGTGCGCGTTCATTGATGGCTCTCCTGACAGTGGCAATGTACTTGTACGCGTCCAGCCGGATCTCCACCCAATTGTTCAAGAGGGCAAACAGTGGGGCCAAGGGGAACGCTGTGACAAATATGGTGATGAAGCCATACTGAACGACAAGCTCAAGGTATTCTGGGAGCAGTCCAAACTTGTCTTGCGGAGGGAGATCATAGTCCTTCTCCCAGCGTGTGTAGACAGCCGTGGACTTGTCCTCCCCACTCCTCCAGTTCCTCAGACGCTTGATCACGTACTTTACAATAGGCAGTCCCAACTCCACACAGTTGTTGAGGATCTGTTTCCCGAGGAGAATGATGACCAGCTGTATGGTCAGCTCCAGGAAGCACCCGTAGGTCGGGCACTCATCCAGCCGCACTGTGCCGATGTAGTTGAAGTTGCCAGGGTAACCAACAAAGCTGAGGACGGGGATGGAATATTATAACAAACAACACGTAATGATGTACTCATCGTAAACACAAACCAACGACAACTATTAACAACAGCTCATAACACTGTCAATAACAGTAACCCATAACATCAACATCATCAGCATCATCATCATCAACAACAACAACAACAACAACAACAACACGTACTTTCCTCTGAAGAAGGCAATGTAGAACAGAGAAGTGTAGAAGTTAAAGAATTGGAAGATGTAAAGTTTGTAGATAAGGCTGTCCTCATATTGAGTGGGCGTGCGATGCAACTCTGGGGAGTAGAAGGGGCGTGGTCAGTCAACAACAACAACAACAACAGCAACAACAGCCATTGAGTAAACACAGGAGACTTACCCCAGTCTGTGAGCTTGACAGCAATAAACTTGTACACCTACAAATGCCAAGGGTAGCAGGCATGGTCGTATAGGGTGGTGGGTGTGGCAGTGAGATGGGTGGTGATGTGTGGTGGGTGTGGCAGCGAGATGGGTGGTGATGTGTGGTGGGTGTGGCAGTGAGATGGGTGGTGATGTGTGGTGGGTGTGGCAGTGAGATGGGTGGTGGGTGTGGTGGGTGTGGCAGCGAGATGGGTGGTGATGTGTGGTGGGTGTGGCAGTGGGATGGGTGGTGATGTGTGGCAATGTGTAGGGGTGGGGGGGGGGGAAGTGGGTGAGGTAGTGGGTGGGGCAGGGGTGTGTGGGTGAAGCAATGGGTAAGGTAGTTGGTGTAGCAGTGGGTGGGGCAGGGGGTGCACCAGTAGGTGAGGTAGTGGGTGTAGCAGTGGGTGGGGCAGGGGGTGCACCAGTAGGTGAGGTAGTGGGTGTAGCAGTGGGTGGGGCAGGGGGTGCACCAGTAGGTGAGGTAGTGGGTGTGGCTCACAATGTTCATGATGAGGATTCCAATGAGCTGTATGACAGCTCCAGTGATGGAGGCAAGGATGCTAGCACCCGCTCCAATGGCTGTACTGCTGGTTAGGGTTGCCAAGGGAACGTAGAGAGCAGCTGCCACCGCGATACGGTACAGAAGGACGGCAAACACAATGACCAGAACAACCACCACCTACAGAGGAGCAAGCGGGGAGGGTGATGGTGACACAGGAGGAAGAGGGGAGGGTGATGGTGACACAGGAGGAAGTGGGGAGGGTGATGGTGACACAGGAGGAAGTGGGGAGGGTGATGGTGACACAGGAGGAAGTGGGGAGGGTGATGGTGACACAGGAGGAAGTGGGGAGGGTGATGGTGACACAGGAGGAAGTGGGGAGGGTGATGGTGACACAGGAGGAAGTGGGGAGGGTGATGGTGACACAGGAGCAAGCGGGGAGGGTGATGGTGACACAGGAGGAAGTGGGGAGGGTGATGGTGACACAGGAGGAAGTGGGGAGGGTGATGGTGACACAGGAGGAAGTGGGGAGGGTGATGGTGGCACAGGAAGAAGTGGGGAGGGTGACAGTGACACAGGAGCAAGCGGGGAGGGTGATGGTGACACAGGAGGAAGTGGGGAGGGTGATGGTGACACAGGAGGAAGTGGGGAGGGTGATGGTGACACAGGAGGAAGTGGGGAGGGTGACGGTGACACAAAAGGAAGTGGGGAGGGTGATGGTGACACAGGAGGAAGTGGGGAGGGTGATGGTGACACAGGAGGAAGTGGGGAGGGTGATGGTGACACAGGAGGAAGTGGGGAGGGTGACGGTGACACAAAAGGAAGTGGGGAGGGTGATGGTGACACAGGAGGAAGTGGGGAGGGTGATGGTGACACAGGAGGAAGTGGGGAGGGTGACGGTGACACAAAAGGAAGTGGGGAGGGTGATGGTGACACAGGAGCAAGCGGGGAGGGTGATGGTGACACAGGAGGAAGTGGGGAGGGTGATGGTGACACAGGAGGAAGTGGGGAGGGTGACGGTAACACAAGAGGGAGTGGGGAGGGTGAGCAGTGAGTGCCTGTACTAGCAGTTGGTGCCTGTACTAGCAGGTGGTGCCTGTACTAGCAGTTGGTGCCTGTACTAGCAGTTGGTGCCTGTACTAGCAGTTGGTGCCTGTACTAGCAGTTGGTGCCTGTACTAGCAGGTGGTGCCTGTACTAGCAGTTGGTGCCTGTGATGCCAAACTTACAAGCATTGCCAGTCCAGATATGCCTGCAATGAGCTTGGGATAGAGTGAGGTGTCTGGTTGGATCAGTTCGTAGCGTTCGTGCACTGGATTCCATCTTCGGTACCTTGCTTTAGCAGAGTCTGATTTGGCGTTCTTGATCTTCTTTCTGATGGAGCGTTCAAACTCAATTCTTGGTCTCTCCTGGCAGGGTGAAAGGGGGTGAGAGGTGGTGGGAGGGGGGACATGGGTGAGAGGTGGTGGGAGGGGGGACATGGGTGAGAGGTGGTGGGAGGGGGGACATGGGTGAGAGGTGGTGGGAGGGGGGACATGGGTGAGAGGTGGTGGGAGGGGGGACATGGGTGAGAGGTGGTGGGAGGGGGGACATGGGTGAGGGGTGGTGGGAGGGGGGACATGGGTGAGAGGTGGTGGGAGGGGGGACATGGGTGAGAGGTGGTGGGAGGGGGGACATGGGTAAGAAATAGTGGCTATGAAGAACAAATCAGACAAGAATGCAAACAAACAAACAAACAAACACAGTAAACAAACATAGTAAACAAAGAAACATAGTAAATAAACAAGAACACTAAACAAGCGGACATGTACGTATCTAAACAAAGAAGGCCAAACAGGAAAACAACCTCGCAAATAGCAAACAAGAATCCAACACAAGTATGTGCATATGTAGTTAGATAAACAAATAAGACCAAACAAAGGAACAAACAACATTCCCATCCCTCACCTCTGCGGCCTCATATCCCAGCACATCCCAGCGATGTTGAAGGATAAACTGCTTTCTCTTCCAAAACTCCAAGAAGAGAACAGCCCACACTGACATGAAGGCTGCAAAGAACACAGTACCTCCATTGTCAAAGAGAAGACTAGCTCTTGAAGCCAAACACTCTCCTTGGAGGTACCAGAAGTCACACCGAGAGTCACAGATAGGGCACATGTAGAAGGTGGTGAACGAGTCTCCAACAACACTCAAGTTATCGTAAGTCGCGCGTGGAACTCCGCATGTGTCACCACTGTATAGGGGACATGAGAGGGGTGTGAGAGGGGTGTGAGGGGTGTGTGAGAGGGGTGTGAGGGGGGTGTGAGAGGGGTGTAGAGGGACATTGACTGAGGGGTGAAAAAGGTGTGAGAAGGGTGCTATGATGAAAAGAGGTGATGAAGACAGGCAGCAGGAAATCACAGATAGTTGCAGCAGTGCTCCCCCTCACAGCAGTGCTCCCCCTCACAGCAGTGCTCCCCCTCACAGCAGTGCTCCCCCTCACAGCAGTACCCCCTCTCACAGCAGTGCTCCCCCCCACAGCAGTGCTCCCCCCCACAGCAGTGCTCCCCCTTACAGCAGTGCTCCCCCTCACAGCAGTGCTCCCCCTCAGCAGTGCTCCCCCTCACAGCAGTGCTCCCCCCCACACCAGCAGTGCTCCCCCTCACAGCAGTACTCCCACTCACAGCAGTGTTCCCCCTCACAGCAGTGCTCCCCCCCACACCAGCAGTGCTCCCCCTCACAGCAGTGCTCCCACTCACAGCAGTATTCCCCCTCACAGCAGTCACTCACGCAATAGGGTTGCGGCTCTCCGATACAGTTGTGATGCCGTAGAGGAAAATTATGATCCCAATGATGGATGCAAGAAGAAGCCAGGTTGTGTAGTGACCTGTCCAAGCAAAGTAGATCCCCACCTTCTCACCAAAGTACTTCCTGAAACAACAACAACAACAACAACAACATAATAGGACCAACAAAACATGATAGGCGCAACATGTGACTACCAAAACAAACACAACTGAAACGATAACAACAAGGCTTCAACAATAAGGTTTCAACAACAAACACACCATCAAGTCTAGACACCATTATCGTCTAGACATTGTCCTTGAGCACTGCCTACCTGACGTTGTCCAGTGGCTGTCTCTTGTAGAACACCCATCCATTGGCCCACTTGTCATAGAGGACCTGACGCTCTGAATCATACTGCTCTCCTTTCTTAGTCCTAATGTGTCCCTGTGTGGGTGTAGTGGAAGTGTTGTGTGTGTGTGTGTGCGTGTGTGTGTGTGCGTGTGCGTGTGCGTGTGTGTGTGTGTGTGTGTGTGTGTGTGTGTGTGTGTTCTCACATCATGGAGAGGAAATGCTGCCTGGAAGGCTTTGTTTGAAAGCAGACGAACCAACCCTGGAAGGGGGGAGTCATCTCAATCAGACAGCTCACTCAGACACAAGACAGCTCACCCAGACGGCAGACACAGCTCACCCAGACGGCAGACACAGCTCACCCAGACGTCAGACAGCTTACCCAGACAGCAGACAGTTCACCCAGACAGCAGACAGCTTACCCAGACAGCAGACAGTTCACCCAGACAGCAGACAGCTTACCCAGACAGCAGACAGTTCACCCAGACAGCAGACAGCTCACCCAGACGGCAGACAGCTCACCCAGATGGCAGACAGCTCACCCAGACGGTAGACAGCTCACCCAGACGGCAGACAGTCACCCAGACGACAGACAGTCACCCAGACGACAGACAGCTCACCATACTGTTCATCCTTGTCTCCATATCGTGCTCGATCAAATATGTCATCTACAATCATGGACCTTTGAGCCGGAGTGAACAACTTCTCCACATTCTCCTCAGTACAGTTCAGGAAACTAAGGAGGGGAGGGGAGGGAGGGAGGGTGGAGGGGGTGGTGGGGGAGGGGAGGGATTGGAGGGCAGGAGTGGAGGGGAGTGTGGAGAGGTGAAATTGGATAGGTGAATGACGGGGTTAAAAGGACCCAACATGTCTGGAAGCAAGTACTGTGGGCGTAGGTGGAAGGAAGTACTGTGGGCGTAGGTGGAAGGAAGTACTGTGGGCGTAGGTGGAAGGAAGTACTGTGGGCTGTAGGTGGAAGGAAATACTGTGGGCGTAGGTGGAAGGAAGTACTGTGGGCGTAGGTGGAAGGAAGTACTGTGGGCGTAGGTGGAAGGAAGTACTGTGGGCGTAGGTGGAAGGAAGTACTGTGGGCTGTAGGTGGAAGGAAGTACTGTGGGCGTAGGTGGAAGGAAGTACTGTGGGCTGTAGGTGGAAGGAAGTACTGTGGGCTGTAGGTGGAAGGAAGTACTGTGGGCGTAGGTGGAAGGAAGTACTGTGGGCTGTAGGTGGAAGGAAGTACTGTGGGCGTAGGTGGAAGGAAGTACTGTGGGCTGTAGGTGGAAGGAAGTACTGTGGGCATAGGTGGAAGGAAGTACTGTGGGCGTAGGTGGAAGGAAGTACTGTGGGAGTAGGTGGAAGGAAGTACTGTGGGTTGTAGGTGGAAGGAAGTACTGTGGGTTGTAGGTGGAAGGAAGTACTGTGGACCCCATGGCAAGGGTAGACAGAGACACCTCTACTAAAGGACACCTCTGAAATGCAGACACCTCCTTTAACAGAACACCACTGCTCTGCCCCATGTGGCATCCCTCACATTCACATGTGTATACTAAGGGCACCTCCATATACAGGACAGCTAACAGTGGTACATTATTCCAGTTGTAGGACTATTGTTGAACACGTCTTGAACGATACTCAAATAGTTCTTGTCACAAAATAGTCATTCATGCAACATTTCACCCATCACGGCCTTCTTCAGGCAAGTGAGAAACACAGAAATCAAAACAATTGGCAATGTCATAGCCAATTCCGTATTGAACGTACACCTGCGTTCAAGCCGGGCTCAACAGTAGTCCTACAACTAGAGTAATGAACAACTAACATGTCTACCAACTTCTATGAGTGGTCCCAGTGGTGTCCTTGTCAGAGTAGGTTCACTGTGCCTGAATGCAAGTGGTACGTGCCAACCATACAGCACACCATCACCACCACCAACCAACACCATCACCACCACCACCACCATCACCATCACCATCACCACCACCACCACCAACACCACCATCACCACCACCACCACCATCACCACCACCACCACCATCAACAACAAAACACTCAACTCACAGCTCCTTTTGATCCTTCTTGAAGGGTGCCGTGAGGTAATGGTGAGTTTCAAATTCCTCTGGAATCTGAGGATCAAAAGGATCACGAATCTTCAAGACACGCTCAAAAAACTTAGTCCTCCATTCAGTTCCAGTGTCCAGGACATTCTCCTGTGTGTGTGTGGGGGGGGGGGGGGATAAACAAATGTAAACACAACAACATAACAACAGAAACTTAACACCACAAACACAAAACACAGTACACAGGTAAGGATGAATACATTTTCTCATAACAGATAAACAAAGGTAAACACAAACAACAACAACAAACATTTCCTACATTGCATCCTCCCAAAACAAAACAAATGTACAACCAATGTAACACAACAACAACAAAAACACATGTACGCACATGCTAAGAACAGCAACAATACGAACATACGTATATACCAACACAATACAGTATACACAGGTGTAATGTGTATAAATGTAACAAAATGGCCGCTTACACTTATCGGCAACCTGAGGCCAATCCTCTCGGCCCCATCCATCAATGCATCCCAGGTAGCGTGGACTTTGAGGAAGTAAGTCTTCTGATCTGGAGATTCCTGTGAGGAATGAGATGAGAGGGTGTGACATACACACACACACCTACACCCAAAGATAGCAGTTGCCCCTGAGGTGTGGGGCAGCAGTTGCCCTGAGGAGTGAGGCAGCAGTTGCCCCTGAGGTGTGGGGGCAGCAGTTGCCCCTGAGGTGTGGGGGCAGCAGTTGCCCCTGAGGAGTGAGGCAGCAGTTGCCCCTGAGGTGTGGGGGCAGCAGTTGCCCCTGAGGAGTGGGGGTAGCAGTTGCCCCTGAGGAGTGGGGGTAGTAGTTGCCCCTGAGGAGTGGGGGTAGTAGTTGCCCTGAGGAGTGGGGGTAGCAGTTGCCCTGAGGAGTGGGGGTAGCAGTTGCCCCTGAGGTGTGGGGGTAGCAGTTGCCCCTGAGGAGTGGGGGTAGTAGTTGCCCTGAGGAGTGGGGGTAGCAGTTGCCCTGAGGAGTGGGGGTAGCAGTTGCCCCTGAGGTGTGGGGGTAGCAGTTGCCCCTGAGGAGTGGGGGTAGTAGTTGCCCTGAGGAGTGGGGGTAGCAGTTGCCCCTGAGGAGTGGGGGTAGTAGTTGCCCTGAGGAGTGGGGGTAGCAGTTGCCCCTGAGGAGTGGGGGTAGCAGTTGCCCTGAGGAGTGGGGGTAGCAGTTACCCCTGAGGAGTGGGGGTAGTAGTTGCCCCGAGGAGTGGGGGTAGCAGTTGCCCTGAGGAGTGGGGGCAGCAGTTGCCCCTGAGGTGTGGGGCAGCAGTTGCCCCTGAGGTATGGGGCAGCAGTTGCCCTAAGGAGTGGGGGCAGCAGTTGCCCTGAGGAGTGGGGGTAGCAGTTGCCCTGAGGTGTGGGGCAGCAGTTGCCCCTGAGGTTTGGGGCAGCAGTTGCCCTGAGGAGTGGGGGCAGCAGTTGCCTCCGAGGAGTGGGGGCAGCAGTTGTCCTGAGGAGTGGGGGTAGCAGTTGCCCCTGAGGTGTGGGGCAGCAGTTACCCCTGAGGTGTGAGGCAGCAGTTGCCCCTGAGGAAGGGGGAGGGGTGGGGGAACACTCCCATCCACCCACATGCAGTGGAACCCACTCAACATGAAACTCAAGAGACTGATGAAAAGTGTTCATGTTATCAGACAATTAAGAGTACTAGGGGCATTGCAGGGGCCATTTTCTGCTTTCATGTTAACCAAAATCTCACGTTAAGTGAGTTTTGTGTTAGGTGGATTCCACTGTACTAAATGAAGGTCTGATACACACACACAGACAGACAGACACACACACACACACACACACACACACACACACACACACACACACACACAAACACACACACACACACACACACACACACACACACACACAGACACACAAACACAGACACACACGCACACACACACAGACACACACACACACACACGCACACACACACACACACAGACACAGACACACGCACACACACACACACACACACACACACACACACACACACAAACACACACACACACACACACACACAGACACACGCACACACACACACACACACACACACACACACACACACACACACACACACACACATACACACACACACAGACGAACAGGAATAAGAAGACATACACTGCAGTCTTGTAGCTCGAACTGAAGATGATACTCTTCTTCACATTCTTTGAGGAACCTGTCTCTCTTTGCCGCCCTCTTCTCCTTGTCATCCTTATGCTTCTCGTCCCTCTTGGCATCATCGGCAGTGTAGGCCAGGACGAAGTCTTAAGGAGGAAGCAGATTGATATGTACGCCATTTGCCATCACTGAGCTATCAGCCAACTATATCATTTGCCATCACTGAGCTATCAGTCAACTATCATTAAATACCAATGCCTATCACACCCACTTCACCCTCACTCTGTCCACTCTCTCCCTCCCTCCTTCCCCACCCCTCATCCTCCCTCCTTTCCCACCCTCCCCCTCCTTCCCCCCTCCCTCCTTTCCCACCCTCCCCCTCCTTCCCTCCCCCTCCCTCCTTCCCCATTCCTCACCCTCCTTCCCCACTCCTCACCCTCCTTCCCTCCCCCTCCCTCCTTCCTACCCCTTTCATGTTTAGTCCTCAAGAAAGTATGCATTAATGAACTTGATAGCATTCCTCAGTCTACAAACACAAATATGGCTTTGTGCTATTTTTAGTAACATTTCTCTACCTCTTCATTGGCTGTTGCCCATTCCAGCCATTCCCTAGCACTGACCAATGCTAACCTTTGCTGTGGGCACATGTAACATGCCAAGAGCTTGTCCCTGTGGAGTGACCTTTAGCACCACACATTCCTGGGAGTCCAGGGGTGGTTTGGCAGGAGATTAGCTACCAGGGAAATCAATAATCCTTAGCTCTGGCATCCAGAGAAGGATTCACTAGACCTTCTGGAATCTGACATACATAGGCAGACCACATCAACACCTCAGCACAGAGGAGTGATTGGTATGGGTAGTTACCAAGGCAACGCTAAACGCTGTAGAACTAATCTCTTCCCATCAGAAGCTTAGTATTCCATTGTCAGAACACATGTACACACACATGTACAGATTACACACATGTACAGACTACACACATGTACAGACTACACACATGTACAGACTACACACATGTGCGTATATACATACAAGCAATGAGCAAGGATGTGAAAATTGTATAGCACACACACACACACACACACACACACACACACACACACACACACACACACGTGCGCGCGCACACACACACACACACACACACACACACACACACACACACACACACACACACACACATACACACACACACACACACACACACACACACACACATACATACACACACACACACACACACACACACACACACACACACACACACCAATTCTTCTCTTCCCATCCTCAAAGAACACTGTCTGTTCTTGCTCCTTTTTCTGAGGAAAAGACAGAAAGTACCACAATCATCACTGCTGTCACAAACACCATCACAACTGGCACCAGTATCACCAGGGGCACTGATCAGCACCACAATCAGCATCACCATCCTCACCACAACAACAATTTTTGTAGCAATCAAAACTCTACATTCCAACAGGCAACAGTACTAGGATAATTTACAGGATGGGGTGGAATAATCTTAAGCAAATATGTAGCCAAGAAATCTTCAGTAAAAATCGGACATTTTGGCCACGCAGGCCTTCGTCAGCTACATACAAATCATCAGATTTGTATGTAGCTGACAAAGGCCTGTCCGATTTTGCTGTGAAGATTTTTATTGAAGATTTCTTGGCTACGTGTTTGCTCAAGATTATTCCGACCAACATTATAGAACATAGCAATGAGCCTCTATGGTATTATCACTGTACTAGCTTGATGGAGATCTGCTAGCTTGATGGAGATCACTGCTAGCTTGATGGAGATCACTGCTAGCTTGATGGAGATCACTGTACTAGCTTGATGGAGATCACTGTACTAGCTTGATGGAGATCACTGCTAGCTTGATGGAGATCACTGCTAACTTGATGGAGATCACCGCTAGCTAGCTAGAGATCACTGATAGCTTGATGAAGATCACTGCTAGCTTGATGGAGATAACTGCTAGCTTGATAGAGATCACTGCTAGTATGATGGAGATCACTACCAGCATGATGGAAATCACTGCTAGCTTGATAGCTATCCACTGAAGCTAGACTTCCATCAGAGATGGGTAGGGGAAGGTCCAGCAGAGGAGCAACCTCTCATGCTACCAGGGCCTTAGCAGGGCCAACAACATTTGACGCATACCATCAACTACGCACACATACCCATCCCTGACAGAGCTTGGCACAGCAGTGACAGCACCACAGAGAGTGGGAAACATGAGAGGTGGAAACAGGACAGATTCTCTCAAACACAAATACATACTCTCTCTTTTTCCCTGCACAATGACCACCATTATTACAATTTGAGTACAAAAAACACAAGTTGAATAACAATGGCTACAGTGAGGGTCAGTGTGGTCTAGATCCTGCTCTAATGTTCCACAAAAACATTGCACAGTTAACAGATCTAGCACTGGCACAAAGAAAGAAAAAGAAATGTGTTGTGATAACAATTACAATCGAGTTCATCACTTATAGCACACACACGTATTACATCTCAGTTAGAAGCTATGAATACACTCAAGTTATAGGAATAGAACTAACAGAGAACAATCTCTCTTTCTCTCTCCCTCTCTGTGCGTGCGCACGTGTGTGTGTGTGTGTGTATGTGTGTGTGTCACTGTGTGTGCATGTGTCCATCCCATAACTGTACACCCAGCACAAATCCCTTCAAGTACACATCTCCTCCCATCCCTTAACACCAGGTACAAAGTACATTCTTTTCAAACGAGCACAAACAGATGTGGGATGAAAGAATGTCATTTTAGGAAGTTCCAGTGGAAGTGAACAAGAGGTTATCTTAGAGGACATTTCCACCAACACAGCCTATGGCTGTTTGTGAATGGCAAACACACACGTTCTATAACATGTTGTTATTCTTACGGCATTACTGCTTGTTCAATTTCAATTAATATTACATTTCAATTTTCAAACTGTCTTAATATTTTACCCCCCCTCCCCCCCTCCCCCCCTTCTTTTTACCCTTATGTGACTTTTGTAAGCTTTATTTATTTTACCGGGCGCCTGTGATAATAGCCTATGGCTAAAGGCCACCCAGCCTAAATAATGATACCCTGACCCTGACGTGCACACACACACACACACACACACACACACACACACACACACACACACACACACACACACACACACACACACACACACACACACACACACACACACACACACACACACACACAAGCAACCAGGAGCCATAGACGCACTCACCCTAGCCTCGGTGTCGGCACGAGGGCGCCCTTCCTCTGTTCTCTCCAGTAGAGGTGTATCGTTACTTCCTTTCAGGTCGTCTTTGCTGTCATCTTTAGCAATACCCTCAAACCCAATTGGGCCTGGCTGTTCCTCCAGCTTGGGGTAAGACATGATTCGTGTCCTTGTAGACGAACTCAGTGCACGACCTGCGAGCGGGGAAGGAACATCTCAGTGATTAAAACTGGAGTACGGGTAACACACAGAAAGCGTTCATAAGCGTAGATAGCTAGGTAAGTTTTCTGTGGTGCATGTGCGATGCGCGCTGAAGCTCACGTCAAGCAAGACGAGCGGTCACTTTCTCGACAGTTGGCAGTTGGTGAACGTCCGCTGCTCGAGGAATCCTTGACGAATATCTAAACGAGGAGCTAGCGCAGCCCGACAACCCCACACACTTCCAAATATGGCAACTAAAATTAATATGGCCGCCTGTCCGGTTCAATGAACCTTGTAGTACTTCAGCTGGGTAGACGCTCGAGACAGGAGAAGACGTCGATAGTTCAACGTGTCACTTTTCAAGCGAGCTACGTTAACAACCGTTAAAAGTGAATACATATACGCGTCATTTGACAATCTACGCCTAGCTAATGTAAGGACAAGAAGGAAGTTAATGGTCCATTAGTTATTACTATCCACAGCTGCTGCTCCGACTAGTGGTGGAGAGTACCAGAAGAAGGGCCATCCTTTTGCATTATGGTGACTTTGGCTGTCTGAGCAAGTATTTTCTCCCTTCTAATCTCGTCCTTGACTCTCTTGGGAATGTCAGGGATGATGATGGCAATCACGGCCACTAGGACGAATATCACATGCTGCATGGGAGAAGGGGGGGTGAAAGTGGTACTTCTGTCAAACCTGCATCTTGACAAACATGCTCAAAGATAAGAACATGCAGTCCACTGTTATGTGCACACATTGAGCAAGGAGGTGCATATGGAACTACATGATTATGCGTATGTGTGCGTGTGCACACTTTTATTTTTATTTTTTTTTGAAAAACACACAAACCTCAAAGGCAAGGATGAAGGCCAGTCTTCCAATGATTACTAAGCTGTTTTCATAAGGAATTCTTCCTCCTGGACCTGTATTGCCATATCCACGGAAGCTGTAAACAATGAAGATACCACATCAACAGCAGCACCACACACCACCAGCAGCACCACACACCTCACCAGCAGCACCACACACCTCACCAGCAGCACCACACATATTACCAGCAGCACACACTTCACCAGCAGCACACCCACCTCACCAGTAGCACCACACCTCACCAGCAGCACCACACACCACCACCAGCACCACACACCTCACCAGCAGCACCACACACCACCACCACCACCACACACCTCACCAGCAGCACCACACACCTCACCAGCAGCAGCACAATGAGGGGACAATTGCGACCATTCTGTTTTCTCTGATCTACCCATATAAATTTACAGAATCACAGATGTGCACATATTAACGTCTTAAGCAACCTACTTTGGGCTTAAATAGTTGTTTTGACCCGAAAATTAATGAAATGCGTGGGTAGCTAAAACCCCCTACGCTAAGGCACCGGAAATAGAAAACTGGCTACGCTTGAAATAATATACATGTGATACTGAGTATGCTGAGTTTGGGGCTATATTTAATTATATCCAGCCATGCATGCAGTAAGGGCAAATGTGCAAATGTGCAAATCTACAAATCTGCAAACTTATATGGCTAGATCAGAGAAAACAGAATGGCCGCAATGGCTCCCTCATTCACCACACACCTCACCAGCAGCACACACACCTCACTGGCAGCACCACACACCTCACCAGCAGCACCACACCTCACCAGCAGTACCACACCTCACCAGCAGCGCCACACCTCACCACCAGCACCACACACATCACCAGCAGCACCACACACCTCACCAGCAGCACACAACTCACCAGCAGCACACACTTCACCAGGAGCACACACACCTCACCAGCAGCACACACTTCACCAGCAGCACCACACACTTCACCAGCAGCACACACTTCACCAGCAGCACCACACACCTCACCAGCAGCACACAACTCACCAGCAGCACACACTTCACCAGGAGCACACACACTTCACCAGCAGCACACACTTCACCAGCAGCACCACACACTTCACCAGCAGCACACACTTCACCAGCAGCACACACACCTCACCAAACAGCACACAACTCATCAGCAGCACACACTTCACCAGGAGCACACACACCTCATCAACAGGACACAACTCACTACAGTAAATTCTTGTTAATCCCCTACCGGTTTATCCACCGAACCCTTTTATCTGCCATCAATTTTGTGCATGAATTAATTAAAAAAGGCTGCACATTGATTTAGATGATCCGCCAAACTCATTAATCAGCCTAAATTTTTCAAAATGAATTGTGACAGATCGCTGTCACAATTCTAATTAATTTTTTAATTAGAATTATTAAATTATTATTAATTATTACAATTCAAATAATTAATTGCTGAGAATTCACTGTAACAGCAGCACCACACACCTCACCAGCAGCACCACACACCTCACCAGCACCACACACCTCACCAGCAGCAGACACACCTCACCAGCAGCACACACACCTCACCAAACAGCACACACACACCTCACCAAACAGCAC